>MU227819.1:3093017-3104111 GCA_018584345.1 Thuja plicata
ATATATATATATATATATATATATATATATATATATATATATATATATATATATATATAGAAATACATATTGGTGTTTATAAAGTAGTTAACAGTGATATGCATCTAAGAATGAGGATGATCATTTAAACTTGAGATTATGAGGAACAATCGAATGCTTTATTGATATTTAGAATAAATCAATGTATGTGGACTAACTCTACTCTATAGATGTAATGGAGGAGTTTTAAGAGTTAGCTGACAAATTTTTAAGGCTAATAAATGTGGCGTGTCAAGTATTTTTTCTATAGCTGTTGTATACAGGAACAGGTTTGGTTGAAGTGGCTGCCTACTGGAATAAATTAGAATATGGATCAGTCAAGACAGTGATCAAAACCAATAAATGGTTTGATCAAAGAATGCAGAGCTTTCTCTTTTAAAAAACTAGATCAGAGCAAAGGCATCAATAGACCATTTGGAAAAATGAAGGTTATAGTATGTAAATAGTATACATAGATATGTTCCTAGAATAAAAAATGGCTAGATCCATTTTCTTGTAAATGAGGGAATGCCCTCATAAGTAAATGTAAATATAATGATTTGGACCTCGGTCCTAGGCTAGACTGGAGGTTTTCTCCTCCATTCTTTCCTACCAGTGCCCGCAATGAATGTAGACTATGTAAATCATAATTTATTTTAATAAAATTTGGCTACGGCCTTTTATCGATCAAATATATATATATATATATTGAAAATTTCACATACAAAACAAAATGTCCTAAAGTTTTTTTTTTCAAATGATCAAAGCATGTTCCTAAAGTTTGAGTTAGCTCTTGACTCCATAATGACTATTACCTTGGTTTGAATTATGCTAAGTACCATATACGAGAAGCTTAACCAGTGAAATATGGTTGAAAAATAACTCAATACAGATGAGTCCATGGGAAATAAAAAGAAAAGATGATCAACAGTTCCAATATGGGCAAGCATATTTTTGGGTACATAATATTATATTTTTGTTGAGAAAAAAAAAATGAACAAACAAAGGCTGAATTTAACCCTAGAGAGAAAAAACAAGGGTATACATTGAACCTCTGAGAAAGATGAAAAAAATGAATGGAAAACAATTGTGTAGATTAATTTTTTAAAGAAACATAAAAAAAAACTGTTGTTCAATATAATTTCTGCTTAGAAGGAAAGATCAAAACAAACACTGGTTGGATTTTTCCAGGGTAAGAACTAACAACAATATGAATTTTTCCTCTATAGAGAAAAAGTGAATAGAAAATGACTATACAAAAAATATAAGATTTGAAGAAAAGAGATGCAAATCTTGTCAAAATAATTGAGAACAATGGAAAAATAGTGATATACAACAAAAGAGCATATTATTGAAACTACAACCTTCAAAAAAGGGATATGAACCCTCAAAATGCCTATAAAATAGAACAAGACTTGAATAAAATGGCAAGGCCTTAATCATCTAAAAGAATCATTTATAGTTGCCCTACCTAAATTTGGCTCCTTCACCTCCTTGACTCCTTCGCGCTCCTTTGCTCCCGCGGTGTTTTCACTTTTGGTTTTTCTAATGACCTTTTTTTTTCTTCTATAGCCCGCAGACATCATAATTCATATGGTCTATTAATAGAGTCATCAAAATTCTGACTTCATCGGGGAGAATTAAAAAAAAAATCCAATTTCACAAAATTTTTTATCCTCCGTCGGAAGTTGCCATCGGAAAATAACACCAAATGTATTAGTGAGGCATAATTGGGGGGATGCTTTGTTGCTTCAAAATTTCACCATTATTAGAGTTTTTGGTTGTCCTTAGCCACCCCATCTTTTTCCCAAATATGTCCCTCTTAGGGTGGGAATCATTGAATTTATTTGGCAGCTAACATTAGTTGACAAAGGGTAATTAGGTCCTAAGAAGAAGAGGGGTACCTTATCACTTAGATTATGGGTAGTAGGTGATTTTACCATAGGTAAATGGGCCTTAGATCTCATGAATTTTTTTTTGAGGCATTAAAAATTGTCTACTGCAAAAATGAGAGTATGTGATCCTGAGGGCTTTATGAGATCTACTTTAAAGGAGATGGAAAATGTTGCTTTGCCAATTCATGAGGCATTTCCTGAGGAAGATATCATCAAAAGTATAGTTGCTGCTTGATATGAATGAGAAAATAACAAGATGGAATGATATCCAAAGATTAGAAAGGGAATTCAAAGAAGTTGATCCTTCTTTCCCTAGTTTTTATAATGAGCTTCAATATTGGGAAAGAATAAAGACTTTGCTGGAAAATTATGATGAAATTATGGAAAAAAATGCTTGAAGTACCTATAGGAGATGAAGCTAAGGTGAATCCTAAAGATGTGGAGTCATCTCATGAAGATGTGCTATTTAGGAAAGAATATTTTGTGGAAGTATAGGAGGGAGATGAAGCCAAGTCTCATCAAAGGCCAACAATCAAAAGACATAATATTGAACATGCTCCCAAGGTGATGAAAGATATTCATAAAGCAGTAATTAATGAGAAAGGTACCTATTTCCATGAGATAAGATAATCACTGAAGGATTATTAGAAGCCACCTAAAGGTGGAGGGATTGGGGAATCAAATCTAGCACTGGTTACCGAAATAGTTGATAGGGTGTTATTTTCTAATTTGTTCATACAAGATGATAAATTGATCTAGAGTAAGGAATTCAAGAGTTTTCTATTTAAGTTAAAAGAAAATGAGTTGAAGATCAACTTGGGGCCGAAAGATGAAACAAAAGAGAATGAAGAGAAATTGATAAAAATATTGCAAGAGTATGATCCAGATAGTCATACACTCACTGTGATACAAGCAAGATAATTGGTAAAAAGAAGTGGTGTGCTTCTATTGCCAGGGTGGGACATGCAATCATCTTTTTTGATTGATCAAATTAGAAGACAACATGATCAAATATTCAAGTTTGAATTTGAGGTTGGAGATTTTATCAAAGGCTCTGGTTTTGACCCAAGGAGTAAAACATTGGCAATCTGGTCATTTTCCTCTGCCACACAGAATCCAAGGT
The DNA here is from genome assembly GCA_018584345.1 of Thuja plicata. Lineage (NCBI taxonomy): Eukaryota > Viridiplantae > Streptophyta > Pinopsida > Cupressales > Cupressaceae > Thuja > Thuja plicata. The sequence goes on from MU227819.1 coordinate 3,096,054, forward strand.
TGGTTGGTTGACAAGCTCATCTAGAACATCTAGAACGTGATCAATGTAGAGATTGCAGATCTTTTAACCCATATATCTTTCTCAAATAGAGATAAGGAAGAGGATATGGAGAAGAGAGATTAAAAAACATACAAAAGTCTCATCAGAATCTCCAACAAGTATGAAGGGAAACTTATGTTAACTACTAAGCTGGAAGAGAAAGTTTCCAAGGTGGCTGAGAAGTTAGCCAATGTGCGTGCTATTAATGAAATGGTGGATGCTTCTGTAGGGAAAACTAGTGAGCTTGTTCCTTTAGATTCAAATATTGTTGTCCCTATTGAAGATGATGAGAATATAAATAAGTATGCTAATAGAATATAACAACTAGAGGAAGAAAATAATACTTTGGGAATCAAATTATTGATGGAGATTTTAAAGCATAGGATTGGCATTTTGAAGAAAATATTGGTTATTGTTCATAATTCTCATGTGTCCCTACAAGCTATTGAAGGTAAATGTGTAGAGGCAATGACCTTCCTGAACCCTATTTTTACTTTATGGTTAGGTAGGAATCTATTAATGGAGTAGCTTGTAGAAATTTTGGTTTACAGGCCCGATCTACTGGAAAATATTGCATACACTAAAGATATGTTTGGTACAGTCAACACATTAGTTGCATTCTTCAAGGGTAAGGATCAAATAATCAAGGGAAAATTATAGATATTTGTGGAGTCATACAATTCTTAGATTCCTAGCATTTATGATAAAGACAGAAATTTGAAAGACATCCATACATGGACTGGGGATTTTGATTTGATTGTTGATACCATTAAGATAATGTCAAATCTAAAAAGAGATGTTGATACACCCGACTTTAATGATGTATTAGATAATATTTTCATAGATGAGGTGGCTCTTGTTAAATTTATTGTAGATGTGAGGGCCATAACCAATGCTCATTGGAGTGAAGCTATTGGCCAGATAGAGACTATCAAATCCTTTGAGTGGCCAGCAGATAGGGAGTTCTCCAGGTGGGAGACGGAGATGAATAAAAAGATAGTTGTCTGAGAAGTTGGAACTCACCAATTTTGTCTTTTTGTAGAAAGTTAGTAACAACACACTTGAGCATATTTTTAGGGAGAAAAATCATCTTAATAGGTACCTTGAATTGGCCTTCAAAATCTACGGGTAGCCTACATAATTCAAATAAATTTTATTTATCTCTAGACAAAAGTGCCAGATGTCAACTTGTTGATGCGAGTTTCCCGCGTTTCAAAATTTGAAGATTTGAAGTAGTCTTCCTGAGGTTTTTTTATTATTGCTAATAAATCAATTTTGTTTTTCCCTAAGTGATCCGTATCTTTTTGCAATCCTTTTTCTATACAAGTATTTCCAAGATCACTTAGGAAGGGATGAGATATTTTGTCTAAAACCAAATAGATATATTTTAATCTCAGTCAAGTGTAACATATGTAATTAATCTAACATAGTAATAGACTGAGCAATCAGATTTTAGTATTGAAGTTTTAGTCCTATTGTGTATTATTTTTAGTGAGCAAATAAGTGTATGAAAACAATGATTCTGAAGCTAACGAAAATATAATTCAGATTTGGCACTCTCCTCTGTGTTATTTTTATGAGTTATGAATTAAATAATTCAAAGTTCTTATTTCAATTCATTGCATATCGTTATATTTGTATGTTTTAATTCTAATATTTGATCAAGGATCAATTAAAATACTGAAAATTAACTCATGAGTTCATAAGGGTGGCATAAGGATCATTATAATAAATTCTAAATTTGGATTGCATAAACAGATGTTATTGTAAGGCAATAATAATCTAAGCCCTTAATTAGTCTTAATTTTATGTTTTACATACTTGAGGTTGTAAACTAACTCTTATTACCCAAAGGATAAGGCACTGATCTAAGTGTGCTATAGTTATTTTTTTTGGGTTTAGGGTGTCTGATTATACCATCCTTTGATAAAAATATTTTTATTTTTCAGTTTTTGTTTGTGGTACATGTATCTCATGCTCCATAATAATTGAGAATCAATAAGTAATTAACTCTTACTTAGTATTTTGTTGTTAATGTTGAATCTCTTATGGGATAATCTATTAATCAAATTCAGGGGTGTTTAAAGAGGGTAATATTGCACTCAATATAGGTTTACCCACCTTGGTTTTGCAGAGATAGAAGTGTAGGGGTTTTTTTCATCCCTGTCAGTTGGTTCAATTATTCATGAGGATTTTATCAATGGAGTTAGCAACTCTTTAGAATTTGTAGTTAGTGTATTGGTAGCTCATGAAGCATAAACCTTTTTCAGGAACCAAAAAAATGGCGACTCTGCTGGGGAGCTATGTACCGATTGTGTAATTGATAAGATTGTTAGTTGAGCTTTCTCCTTGCCTTGTTAATTTAAATCTATTTATTTTTCCCATCAGATTACACAAAGTTGATATTGAATTTTCATAGTTTGGGGTAGAAGGATATTGTTTTATGTCTGAGATAGATATATGTTATCTGAGGTTGATATCTTCTTAGGAGTTAGGTTTGTCTTGTATAAGTGATATTGTAAGAATTTTCTTGCAATTTTTCATGAAAAAAATCTTTCCTAATTTATTTAGGGTGTGTTGAAGACAATTATTCAATTGTGTATTGTCATTGATGTATACACAAATGTAGTGATGTTACCCAAATGTCTATACCTAAACCGAGAAAAGTCAGTGTATGCCAGCTCTCTTGGGCATTGAAGAAGACCAAAGTGATTTTTAGTTCTATCTGAGTTCATTCAGGAAATACAGTAACGGTCAGGCATTGAAGGATTACAATGTTAACTAAGTTATGTATTTAGTGTTAGCCGACTAACAATAGTTTACACTTTATGTTTAATTGGTTATATGCAACTGACAGACTTAAGTTTTATTATTTATTTGGAAGGTTATTTAGGCTGGCTTGACAAGACTTATCATATACATACAAGGTCAAGTTTGGATTGAATATGTAGAACTAAGAAGAGTGTGAGCTTTTGATATGAAGAGTGAAGGAGAAATAAGATGGAATTCTGATTAAGGACAAAACATCTAGACAGAGCTGCAATAGAATATTTGATTAGTGAGGATCTAGTTTAAAGAAAGAGCGGAGATCTAAAATCAATAAAGAAAGTTGCTTCGTAAAACATGTCAATCTATTGTTACTCTCTAACAATTGTAGCAGTGATCCAAATCTCTTTACAGAGTAGACTTAACAGTCTTTCATAAATCCTCTCACAAGGTGGAATTTCTACATTGAAGTGTTTGAAGACCTATAATAAGGTCACTCCTAATAGGGTGATTAAATCCTCTAACAAGGTCACACCTAACAATGTGTTTTGTAACCTTTATTAGGGTTGGCTCCTAACGGGGCTCACTTCAAAAGAGTGAAAAATAATAAGTAGTTGCAATTGGTGGTTTTCCCAAATTGGGTTTCCACATTAATTCTTGGTGTCATCTGTGTACATGTTATTTGTTTTATTCTTTATATTTCTGCACTTAATCACTAAAGGATAATCATAGTTAATTTCTTAAGATTACTTTGTTAACCGCATAACAACAGAATATCTTTGTTAACCGAGTAACAGTGATAAGTTTGATTAAGACATCTAAGGGACTTGGATTTTTTTTTTGTGGTAACTAATTCACCCCTCCCATCTCAGTTACTTAGCTCATTTCCAACAATTGGTATCATAGCATTTGGTTCTTTCAGGAAAGGTTTCAAGGCCTAAGCTAAAGATCAGAGGTGTCTTACAGAAGAGAGATCTCCAAGCTTAACAAAGACAACTTTGTTGCATGGAAAAATTTGATGAGGCTACATCTATCTACTATTGGAGATACTGGTTTGCAATTCTTGGATCACAAGTATGTGGAACCATCGATACCTATGTCTGTGGATCAGATGATGGACATGAAGAATCATAACATAATGATGATTGATATAGATTCTTCACTCAGTTATTCATAATTTGATGAAGTCAAGGACTGACCTACTGCCTATGATATGTGGAAGAAACTACATGATATACATGGAGGAGATGAAAATGTAAAGAGATCCAAAGAAAAAAGTCTCATAGGTCAGTTTGATCAGATGAAAATGAAAAAAGGAGAAGACATTACAAAATATAGTGAAAGAATCAAGAAAGGTGTCAGTGCCATCAGAGCTACCAGTGGAAAAATTGAAGACAAAATAGTGGTTAGTAAGGTATTGAGAACTTTACTTCCTATCTATGCAAGTAGAGTTTCAGATATTCAAGAGATGAGATGCAATAATGATATAACTCTAGGTGCATTGGTTGGAAGGCTAACAAATTTTGAGTTGGACAATTTTGACAATTATTCTCTTAATTGTAGCAATTTTGAGTCTGCATTCAAAGAAAAACTAAACCTTTCTAAGATGGATAGAAACTCAAAAGGAAAATAGATTGACAGTGATAGTGATGATGATTCTGATGATGCATATTTAGAAATCATTGAATCACTACTTGGAAAGAGAGCTGCCAAAGGAAAAAGGACAGTACAAAGGAAGAATACCATTGATTTTATTTTCATGTGATGAGGTTGGTCACATTGTTGCTAAGTGTCCAAACAAAGAAGACAAAGGTGAGAAAAAGTTCAACAAGTACAAAGGCAAGAAAGATTTCAAAATCTATAAAAGCTACAAGGACAAAGGTAAGAAATCTTGTTATATTTCAAAATATTTTGATAGTGATGAAGATGAAGATGAAATGGTTTACATTGCTATTAAGGATGACTCAGACAATGAGGATAATGAAAAGACTACACTATTTTCTCATATTAGAAATAATGACACTTGGATAATTGATAGTGGTTGTTCTCACCACATGACTGGTGATAAAACTAAATTTGAACATCTTGAGCACTATGATGGTGGGAGTGTCAGTTTTGGGAATGATGAACCTTGCTATGTGAAAGGTAAAGGTTGTATTTATCTAACTGAAGAAATCAAATGTGATAATGCTTATTGGGTTGAAGGACCAATGTGTAATCTACTAAGTGTGGCACAGCTGAATAATATTGGTTTCAAGGTATAATTTATGAATGGTAAGGCCAAACTCCTGGATGGTAAGGGAAACCTAGTTGGAACTGGTAGGCAAACAAAAGGTAATCCATTCTATCTTGATCTCATGGAAAGTTCATATTTTATTGCACAAGTAGAAGAAAGCTTCTCATGGTATAAAAGATTGTGTCATGTGAATTTTAATAACCTAGTCACTTAAGAAAGAGCAAAACAGTAAGAGGTATTCCTATTTTGAAGAGACTTGAACTGGAAATAGGCAAACAATGTCAAATTGGGAAGATGGGCAAAACTAGTTTCAAGAGAAAGAATTACAATACTAAAGAAGTCTTGGAGTTAGTGCATACTAATCTATGTGGACCAATTGGAAAAAAAAGTTACACAAGTGAGAAGTATTTCATTCTATATGTTGATGACCATTCCATAATGATGTCTGTTATGTTTCTCAAAGAAAAATTAGAAGCTTTTCAGAAGTTTAAGTGGTACCTTGCAAGAGTTGAGAAGGAAACATGAAAGAAAATAAAATTCCTAAGATCTGATAGAGGAGGTGACTTCATTTCTAATGAGTTCAATGAATTCTGCAATGAAAGAGGAATCAAGAGACAAGTATCTTCCCCAGGTACACCACATAAAAATGGGATAGTAGAAAGAAGAAACAGATCCATTATGGATTGTGCAAGAACCTTGATGATTGAAAATAATGTTGCAACCAAATACTAGAAGGAAGCTATCAACACTACAATTTACACCTTGAATAGAGTTCAACTGAAGAATGGTACTGAGAAAACACCTTTTGAATTATGGTATGGCTATAAACCCAATGTTCATTATTTCAAAGTATTTGGAAGTAAATGTTACATCTTGAAGGAAGCAAGAAATAGAAAATTTGATGTAAAAGGTGATGAAGGTATATTCCTAGGCTACTCTTGTAAAATAAAAGCATAGAATTTTTTGAATCTTTCTACTCATAAGTCATAGAAAGTGTGCATGTAAAGATTGATGAGTTTATAGAGAGAAGTGAAGAACATGGTAATAAAGAGCCTGAGGGCTACAAGAACTTTGTGTATTATGAACCTGATACTATACCTAAGACATATGCAATGGTGATTGGACAACAACCATGTCAACCACTAAATTCATTAGAAAAAACCTTGTTTCAACCTGTGCAACCCGAGCCGCTAACTGTTGAAACTGAGTCACGGATAGAGGGAACCAAGTCTCAGATAGAGGCACTCAAGTCTCAGACAGTGGAACCCAAGTATCATTCAGAAGAGCATAATAGAATGTTTGAGCATGGTGAACCAAGTGGAGCAAGCCCAAAATTAAAGAGGAAGGAACCTATACTTGCCAAATATGTCAGAAGGCATCATTCACTTGAGAAAATAATTGGAGATCACACAAAAGGTATAATGACAAGGAACAAAATTAAAGGTACATGTTTGCTTAGTGAAATTGAATCTAGAACCATTAGAGATGCTTTGAATGATGAAAGATGGATAGAAGCCATGAATGAAGAGATTGAGCAGATAGAAAATAACAAAACTTGGAGTCTTGTACCTAGACCAAAAGAAAAGAATGTGATTGGTACTAAGTGGGTTTTCAGAAACAAGATGAATGAAAAAGGTGAAGTTTCTAGAAACAAGGCAAGATTAGTGTGTAAAGGGTATGCTCAAGAAGAGGGTATTGATTATGGAGAAAATTTTGCTCCTGTTGCAAGACTTGAAGGAGTGAGAACTCTTCTGGCATATACAACACATAAAGGATTCAAGGTATACCAAATGGATGTAAAATATGCATTCTTGAATGGAATTCTAGAAGAGAAAGTCTATATTAAGCAACCTAAAGGTTTTGTTGATCCTAACAAAAGGAATATGGTTTAAAAAATGCACAAAGCCTTGTATGGGCTAAAGCAAGCGTTTATAGCTTTGTATGAAAGATTGCATGGTTACCTAGTAAGTATTGGATTTCAGAGAACTAATGACAATAGTATCTTGTACATCAAAGAAGGACCTCAGAACAAGATACTATTAGTAGAGATATTTGTTAATGATATACTATTCACTAGATATGATGATTTATACAAAGCATTATGTGAAGCTATGAGTAAGGAATTTGAGATGTCTATATTTGGAGAAATCAAATTCTTTGTTGGTTTACAAGTTCATCAGATGAAGGATGGTATCTACATTACTCAGTCTAAATACATAAAAAAGATACTGAAGAAATTTGGAATGGAAGATTCCAGACCAATTGGGACACCTATGTCTACTAGACATAAGTTGTATAATGATGATGAATCAAAGGAGGTGAATTAGACTACCTACAGATCCATGATTGGTAAACTTCAATACGTTGTTCACACTAGACCTGATATTGCATTAGCAGTTGGTATTGTTGCAAGGATTTAAGCTAATCCTAGAGAGAATCATTTGATGGCTATCAGAAGGATTCTGAGATATCTTAAGGGTACTAAAAATTATGGATTATGGTATAAGAAAGGAGGAAAATTTGATTTGAAGACTTTTACTGATGCTGATTGGGTAGGAAGTGTTGATGACAGAAAGAGCACCAGTGGTGGAGCATTCTTTCTTGGAAAGAGGTTAGTCTCTTGGACCAGCAAGAAATATAATTGCATTTCTCAGTCTATAACAGAGGTAGAGTATGTTGCTACAGTAGTAAATTTCTCAAATATAATATGGTTCAAACAATTTTTGTCAGGTATGAAGGAGGAAATCAAAGAACCAGTTATTATCTACTGTGACAACACTCATGCTATTAACATTTCAAAGAACCCTGTAATGCATACTAAGACTAAGCATATTGCAATAAAGTATCATTTCTTGAGGGAATTGGTTTAGAACAAGGAAGTAAGGTTGGAATCAGGGATAACTTTAAGAAACCCCCCTCTAGAAAAATATATAAAATCCTGGCGAATCTTTCATTTTATTTTTAAAAAAATTAATTCCTATTGGCGAATCTCTCAATTTTTTGGGAAAACAAATTAT
>MU227819.1:3104274-3130723 GCA_018584345.1 Thuja plicata
GTTTAAGGGAACTCTATAGTATCTAGTTGCTACCATTTATTTAAAATATAATCAAATAATCCTCATTGTATTGTGTGAGATAAATGTATCATTATTTTGATTATTATAATAGGACCCAAAATTTCTTTAGTGTCATTTATTTGTCAATAATCCAAAGGAAATCTTAGCCCCGATAAGCGTTACAAATAAGATAGTAACATTTTTGCCTCATGGAATATAATGAAGATCACTAGATTATAATTTAAATCAATAATGACAACTAATATTGGTGACACAACCCTACTATAACTAACAGTTATGATATATTATTGGTGAATTAATTTAGATTTCTATAATAACTGATAAAATTTAGGCGAATTGAATCTAACCATCTATCAAATATTAGGCGAATATTTGAGTTTAAATTTTTAATAAAATAAATTATTTGGCGATTTAAATATTTCTAAATTAAAATTTTGTAAAAGTTTGGCGATTTAGGTCGCCTTAAATCTTGAATTATTAGCCAAATTTGGATTCTAAAATTTTAAAAATTAGCCAATTGGCGAATATTAGCCACTAAAAAAATCACTGGTTGGAATATATGAATACCAAAGAAAAAACTATAGACATATTCACCAAACCCTTACCTAAGGATTCATTCTTGTATCTTAGAGGAAATCTAGGGATGATTCCCCTAACTGAGGCTCACTAATGGACAGATTAGTGATGCATCAACCGAGCTACAATAAAGATCTAGCAAGTTGATGCAGATTTTTAGAGCTTATTGCATATTAATCAGTACATCAGGTACACTACAATTTCATTGGATAGCGTCTTTGGCATTGGTTGTCAAAGAGGGAGAGATTATTGATGTCATATAAAAATAAATTATTAAGGAAAAGACTATTAATGAAAGAGGGAGAAATTTTATCAGAAACAAAGATTGATGTAAGAGGGAGAAATATGTATTTCAGTGATTTTGAAGACGAAGGGAGTTTTCTGGATAAGAATTAGAATGAAGCTAAGGACATTAATAAAATTTTATCCTTGTTTCTGTTGCTCTAAAAGTCCTTGTATTATGACATGTTGTGTTTCCATCAATGCCAAAGAGGGTGTTGAAGACAATTATTCAATTGTGTATTGTCATTGATGTATACACAAATGTTGATACCTAAACTAAGCATAGTTAGTGTATGCCAAGCTCTCGGGCATTGAAGAAGACCAAAGTGATTTTAAGTTCTAACCGAGTTCACTCGGGCAATACAGTAATGATCGGGCATTGAAGGATTATAGTGTTAACTGAGTTATGCATTTAGTTTCAATCGACTAACAACAGTTTACACTTTATGTTTAATTGGTTATATGAAGCTGAAAAACTTAAGTTTTATTATTTATTTGGAAGGTTATTCAGTCTGTCTTGACAAGGCTTATCATATATATACAAGGTCAAGTTTGGATTGAATATGTAAAACTAAGAAGAGTGTGAGTTTTTGATATGAAGAGTGAAGGTGAAATAAGATGGAATTCTGATTAAGGAAAGAAAATCCAGACAGAGCTTCAATAGAATATTTGATCAGTCATGATCTAGTTTAAAGCCAGATTAGAGATCTGAAATCAGCAAAGACAGTTGCTTTGTAAAACAGGTCAATCCATTGTTACTCTCTAACAATTGTAGTAGGGATCCAAATCTCTTTATAGATTAGACTTAACAGTCTTTCATAAATCCTCTCACAAGGTGGTATTTCTACATTGAAGTGTTTGAAGACCTCCAGCAAGACCACTCCTAACAGGGTCATTAAATCCTCTAACAGGGTCACACCTAACAGTGTGTTTTGTAACCTTTAACATGGTTGGCTCCTAATAGGGCCACTTCAGAAGAGTGAAAAATAGTAACTACTTGCAATTGGTGGTTTTCCCAAATTGAGTTTCCATGTTAAATCTTGGTGTCATCTATGTAAATGCTATTTTATTTATGCTTTATGTTTTTTCACTTAATCACTAAAGGATAATCATAGTTAATATCTTAAGATTACTTTGTTAACCGAGTAACATTATAATATCTTTGTTAACCGAGTAACAATGATAAATTTGATTAAGAAATATAAGGGAATTGGATTTGTTTTTGTGGTGACTGATTCATCCCTCCCCTCTCAATTACTCAACTCATTTCCAACAGTGTGACACCTCAAATTTTTGCATGAGTGCTAAGTAAAAAAAAATATTTTCAAAACTACAAGATTAGTAAGAAAATCACAAGATCTTGGGCAAAGCATATTCTCGAGGAAAAATTAAAGGGTGAGCTTCCAAGTACTTAAAGGAGTGGATGCCCATACCAAAATCAAGGAACAAGGAGTGCTCCCCTAGAATGGAAACCCAAGAGTAGAAGTGGAAGTAGAGAAAAGTTTTTCAAAACTATTCTTGAGAATAGAGAAACTTTCCATAATGATTCCAAGCCTTTTGGGCTTGGAGTGTATGAGAGTTTCTTTTCTTCTCTTGTTGATCAGGAGGAAGAACCACAACATACAAAAGAAGTAACTCATACTATTTATAATAGTAACTTTTGGAATAATATAAAGGTGTGTACTGAGAGGGGAGGGGTGAATCAGTACCCTTAAAAACTTTCAAACAAGTCTTTGTATTCAAATACTGTTTTAACCAACTGAGTATATTTCTTTCACCAAACATGTAATGTACTGCTGAAATATAAATGCATGTAATCCAAACAATAAAACATACATGAAAGTTAAGTACACATGACACTAGTATTTTGCTATCACAGAAAACCCTTGTTAGAAGGTAACAACTGTGGTGGGGATAAGACCCACAAAGCTTCACTATTGCAGTAACAAAGTAGCCTGTTAGAGCTTACAAATATTGATCACTTCTGGTGACCTTATCCTATTAGGAGTAATAATAATATCGATTAGATCTACCTCGTGTGAGGATTTAGAAACACAAAGTATGTGTGCACTCTGTTAAGAGATTTATACAAAGACGGTTAAGTATACTCTATTAGGAGATTTTAGGATTGGTACAAATGTCAGAGAGTAACAAAATGTGTGATCTAAACAAATTACAATCTCAATATTGTGAATATAGATCCTTTAAGTTTAATAAAATTATGACCTTACCGTAACTGATAATACCTTTTGTCTAGCTCGGTAGCCTTGTCTCTATTCTAAAAAATTGAATACTGCAATGTAGTCCTTGTCCTAAAACCCTTGTCTAATCTATGATGTACTTAGTATGGCAGCTACTTGATCATCATACATTATAAAAGGACATCTAATATTTACATATATCAAACCTCTTAACCTAATTAGGGTTTTACAATACCTTAGAAAACCTAAGATCAATGGTGTACAAAAATTTACCTTGATCATATAAACATAGGAGATATAAACAATTAATATGTGCATCCGTAATTAATGTTCTCCTCAATCATTGTAAACCGTTATCCAACTTGGAAAAAATTTGTTACCTAGATTGATGTGCTAATACAAAATTTTATGTAACCACTGGTTTACTCGGTAAATATTGTCTCTTGGTGCTCGGTGTAAAATGTGTGCTCGGTGTACACTGCTACTCAGTAAGTATGTCTTCTCAGTGATCACTCCACCTGGTTAACTCTATGCGTGATTTGTGTACTTGGTTAACTCTACACTCGGTGATCATATCAACTAGTTTGTCCTTGAATCTATTACCGACTGACAATTATAATGCTTGAATACTAATGACAACCTTCAAAGCTTATTTTGAGTAACATTATCCCCCTTTGGCATTTGTAGCAAAAACATGGACATGTAGATGTAGTATACACAACCACTTATACATAGTGACTCCCCCTTTGTACATGCTCGTTATATTCATATGTTTCCCCCTTTTTTGAAATTAACGACAAAAATAAATAACTTACAACTTGTCAAAAATGTTGGGATGGGTCTTCTGGAGATTTTCCAATAATTTCTCCCATTCCTTCTTTAGGTGTTTGAGGATTAACTGCTCTAGGTTTAGTTGAGCATCCATATCATATATGCTCTCTGTAATTGATATCTCTAGGGTGGCAATCAAATTATTTTCCATTGTCACATATTTTTGCATCAATACTAAATGTGGTAGTAACATAGCTTAAAGCTCGGTTACCTGATCTCTTATCTTATCCTCTTCTTTATTCAAATCAAGTCTCAACTACTGTGTTTGTAAAACCTTGGTGTAATGCATTTGAGATGCACGTGGCTCAGTTGAAAGACTGTTTGTACTATCTTTTAGATCATCATGTTTTCACTAAGCTTGGTAGTGAAGTGATCTAATGTGCATAAATTATGCAGAATTGTAAGTGACTGATTAATAAAAGTTTCTAATCCTGTTACAAATTTTTAGAGTGTTACCTTATTTACTATCACTACTTGGCTGATCTTCTCAGTAACCATGTACTGAATCTTATTTTATTCTCTCTCTTCTAACTTCTTCTCAACATCAATGTCTAGACCATTTATTGCCTCGGTGATCAGTGCAAGTTGATCAATGATGGGGGCAGATGCATTAATGTTCAAGTTAGAAACAACTTCTTGTAAGATCTCCTTTTCTGCCTCTAGCACTTGTGCATTTTTGTGTTCTTTCCTTAGCTAGTCTTGATCTACTTTTCGGGTGCATAGCTCTCCACATTTTCTAAGTGTTTATGGATCAAGTGTCTATGGATCATAGTCAGGGATGTTTATGATTTCATCTAATGTTACTCTATCCTTTCTCCCTTTCTTCTTCTTCTTGTTGTTGTTGTTGTACACTTGATGTAGGAGATAGTGTTAGAGATAATTGATCCTTTTGCTCGGTTTCTTGCTTTGGTGGCTCAGTAGGTGTGATGCCTTGTGAAGGTGCCTTGGTAACTGACCTGGTGTCAGTGGTAGTAGTTTCTACCATCATCTCTATGTTACCTTCACCTATTTCTGCTGCATCAGTGGTATCTTTAGGTGCATCACCTTATGTTGTTGCTCCACTATGCTCGGTCTCTTTACCTTTTTCTTCACCCTTGTCTTCATTTGTATTTGTGACCTACTCGGGTATCTTTGTTTGTGCTACACTTTCAATATCAATTTCTTGTACCAAAATAGGCAGCTTACCTGGTACCATTTCTTGCGAAACCTCGGTTGTATCTTGTTCATCTAAGGTCTCAGTAGCTATAGTTATGATTTCATCTTCCTTTGCTTTGTCATCAGGATCACCTAGAGTTATATATTCTATTATGATCTTTGCATGACCTAGATTAGTTAAAAGTTTAGGAATACCGTCCAATACATTATCAACAATTTTATCATCAATATTTGTCTCGGTACTTGGTTGATGTCTCTCAGTGTTGATTGTATATGCAATGTCCTCTATTTTCTTGGTTGGAATCAACAGATTTTTCCAAATCTTTGTGCTCTCTTCATCAACTTGCTTCAAATTCCCATGAAGTATATTCATTATTCTTTCTTTCTTGGGGAATTTATTCACATATTGTTGCATTATATCATCAATCTGTTCCACTGTGCAATCAGCCTTAAGTAGAGTGAGAGCTCCCTCTCTCATTTGTTTCTCCGTATTTAGTGCATAAGTCCATCTGGCTGATAATTTATCATATAAATCTTATGGAATGTATGTAGAAAATGCTACAGGGAAATTTTTGAAAGTAATCATCATACCTATGATAGCTTCTTCCATTTTATCCTGATTCTCCGTAGTCAGATTTGCATAAGTATGGATCTTTGAATGTCCTAACCTTCTGGTTGTCCTGATTGCTTCTTCTATGTCATCAATAGTCTTTGGTAATTTGTTCTGCACAACCTTAAATTGATCAATGTTTTCATTAGAATCATCCTTATCATCTTTATTTCTTACATACTTCTTTCTTTGTCTCGGTGTTGCAGTCCTGATGGTATTCTTTGGTGTCCTTGTCTGATATGTATACTTCAGTGATGGTCTTGTGATTTTTTCAAATCCTTTCTTCAAAGGTGGTGAATCTGTTGTCTCCGATCTTTTTCTTGTCCCCAGTGGAGACTCAATCTTTTTGCTTTTTCCCTTTTTTTCCTTAGGTGTCTCTACTTGTGCTTCATCTGACTCGGTGGCATCGACATCTTGATCTCATTCTTCATCTTCACCGACTTTAGTCTGTTCCTCAGTATCATCAATGGATTTTTCTAGTTCTTCATCAGTGATAGCAAAATTTTGTTTCAAAGTCTTAACAATCCGTGTCTTCTTTCTACCCATCTTTCCAACTTGTAATCCAATAGATATTCTAGTTTTAGCTTCATCATATGTGCCAAATCTCATTACAGATTTGTCAACTATTTCATTAAGTAACTTTTCTATAGCCTCAGAAGCTAAATCAATGTCAAGTTCATAATCCATAGGAGGTAGCCATGCTATCCTCAGTAGTACTACCTTGATAAGTGTTGTTTCTATGTCAACTAAAAAACATATTTCATCCTTATACTTTTCTACCAACTACATTGGTATCCTTGTTCTTTTCGCCATTCTTGCATTGAACTTTGTAAAATAGTCATTCATAATGGGTTCAAAGTTTGTGCCTAGACTTGCAATGAAGTCACCGATTTGCAATGTAATTGGTCAGCTTGTCTTCCATTTCACATTACTGATGGAGGGGAAAAAGCTTTGCATATAGAAAAATGTACATAGTAGTAGAGAACCAAACTTACAAGTATTAGATCTTGTTGATCAGATTGTTCTCATATTTTCTTCCAGTTGTCTCTGCAACAACTCGGCTAGGTCAAGTTGTAAACTCTTCTTGACAATCTTATATGCATATAAATAGCCTCACATGCAACACTATTAGGTCTTCTCAAATGGAATATTTTGTATGCAATAACATATGCACCAAACCTAAGTTCAAGATCACTGATGGTGTTGCTCCTTAAACCTCTCCCATCCCTCTCGGCTCTTGTTAACTTTTTGATTTCGGTTCTAGGTGAGTGACTTAGGGTTTTTGTTTTTTCTGTTGTAGGATACTCAGTTACTAGATGTATCACATCTTTGCTTATCTTCTTCGGTTCATCCAGCCAAAAATTTCCATCATGAACTTGGCTCAATATAATGCGTACCCATTCGGTTTTGAACTCCTTTGGGAAATGTAGGACATTGGTTAGCCCTTTCAATTCTAGGTGTTTATGATCATCTTTCAGCTTAGCATCTATGAAAAGTGTTTGATATATCAATATTAGTTTGAAATACCCTATCTCACTAATCTTGCAGTGAGTGTATGCCCGTACATCATGAACCAGTAGAACCCTAGGCAGTATCAAGGAGAGCACGCCTTTTCATTGGGTTGAGATGAAACTTGTGAATGTATCTTGTAATATGGTTCTGTGCATGTTGAATTCTTAACAAGAATCACCTTTTTTCTTTTATCCGTCTTTGCCTTCATGGTTTGAGGACTCCATTATTTTTGAATTAGGTCTTCCCACGAAAGAACTCAAATAACTTGGTAAGTGCAAAAACTTACTTGTTCTAACCTTTAAATCCTCGAAATGTGCTTTGAATCTCTATAAATACTTCAAAGTACTTTGCTGTGAATTCACTTTCACTTTCTCTTCTCTGCTCCATGATCACTATGTGAAAAAATGAGTTCACCTCCTTCAAATTTATACAAAATAATTTTAGTTGGTGCAATAAATGCACATCAACAACCACTCGGTAGATAAACAAATCACTTAGTTAATACTAAGGATATCTTAGCTTGGTGAGTATATAAAGTGCTTGGTTTCCTTAGCAACTCAGTTGTCTCTCACATGTTCACCGACTGGAATTACTAACTCGGTATAGATTAACTGACTCAACTAAATCAAAGTAATAAAAAATATAATACCACAGTGCATCTTAATTCATGCTAATTTGGCATTTGTACAATGAATATAGGAACTGATGTTAGATATAGCTTTGCAAAAAATAGTTCCATACCTTCTTGTATTGCTTAGGTGGAGGTGGTGGAATCATCTAATCCATTGGATGAGGTGTCACCGACTATTTTTCTTGGTCCAACATTATCATTTGATTCTCTCCTCCACATTTTATTTCTGATTCTCATGATTTCTTCAATTGTATTCCCATTTCCATAAGTATTTATTCAATCTGCACAATCTCTGCTTAAGTGACCGACCTTCTGACAGTGTGAGCATGTCATTCCAGAGTTTGACCAATTTCTAGACTTAGTTATCCATTTTCTCATATAGTTAGCTACTATATGCCCATATTTACCACATGATGTGCAAATTTTCCAAGTGTTATAATCCCAAGCATAAGCATTACCTTGTCTTCTTGGTTGATTTTCTTTTTCTTGTCCTTTAGGTTTCTAGATTTGCTTTGTATTAGTCCTGCATGCTTGTGATGTGTGACCATATATGTTGCAAGTGAGACAATATTTATCCATGCAGGATTTCTTCTATGGTTTATTTAGCTTAGATCCACATTCATGTACTTGATGTCCATGCTTATTACAATTATAGCAATTACCATTAAATTTAGGATACTTTCTAGAAATACCTTTTTCTTTGCTCCTGCAAATGTTTGATGTGTGGCATGGTTTTCCACAGTGATGGCATGAGGGTTTTTTAGGCTTCAAATTTGAGTAGAAATTCTTCTGTTCAGCTTGATTTGATGATTCTCATTGCTTGGTATACCCTAATCCGGTATTGTTGTTCAGTCTTCTTTGACTGTTTAGAAATTCATCCATTCTCTCAGTACTGTCTTCAGATCTCATAATCACCTCATTATGTTGTTGTAGAATATTCAATTCATTTCTAAAATTTTCATTCTCTTCTTTCATCTTACCAATATCTTCTAGTCTTCTAGCAAGATCAATATTCACTCGGTTGACCTCATGACTCATAGCAACCATTAGATTGGTGATCTCAAAGTAATGTTCAATAAGTCTCATTATCTCAGATTCCTTTTCTTGTAAGTTTTTAGTCATTTGTCTTCTGTCATCAACAACCATGTTTCTATCTTGTTCATCTTTCTTAGCATCATTCAAGACTTCAACCATTCTAACCATTTGTGTATCTTGACCGATCTGTAGTTCTTTCACTTGTTCAATAAGTTGTTGATTGCTCTCAAATAACTTTGATATGATTCCTTTAGATGCATAAGATATGGTACCGAATTCAGATCCAGATATCAAATGGTTCATGAATCTCTTCTTCCCAATAATCAGTGTAATGATAGAGAAATGCCATATCTTTTATCTTAATCAACATCTCCCCAAGTTTCTCCTTGGCTTCTTTGTATTTTTTGATGTAGATCTGCAACTATAACTTCTGATTCTCAATAGTTTTATCAAGCATATACCTTTCTATTGTAATATATTTTCTCTTCAGTGATTAAAATTTATAAACAAGAGAACTAGCTCTGATACAAATTATTGGAATAATAGAAAGGTGTGTACAAAGAGGGGAGGGGTGAATCAGTACCCTTGAAAAATTTCAAGCAAATCTTTTGTAATCAAATACTTTTTTAACCGACTGAGTATATTGCTTTCACCAAACATGTAATGTACTACTGAAATATAAATCCATGTAATCCAAACAATAAAACAAACATGAAAGTTAAGTACACATGACACTATTATTTTGGTATTGCATAAACCCCTATTAGAAGGTAAAAACTATGGTGGGGATGAGACCCACAAAGCTTCACTACTACAGTAATAAAGTAGCTTGTTAGAGCTTACCAAGATTGATCACTTCTGGTGACCTTACCCTATTAGGAGTAATAATAAGATTGATTAGATCTATTTCATGTGAGGATTTAGAAACACAAAGTATGTGTGTTCTCTGTTAAGAGATTTATACAAAGACGGTTAAGTCTACTCTGTTAGGAGATTGTAGGATTGTTACAATTGTCAAAGAGTAACAAAATGTATGATATGAACAAATTACAATAATCAATATTATGAATATAGATCCTTTAAGTGTAATGAAATTATCACCTTACTGTGACTGATAATACCTTCTGTACTGCTCGGTAGCCTTGTCTCTGTTCTTAAAACTAAATACTACAATGTAGTCCTTGTCCTAAAACCCTTGTCTGATGTCTGATGTCCTTAGTATGGTGGCTACTTGATCATCATACATTACAAAATGACATCTAATATTTACATATATCAAACCTCTTGACCTAATTAATGTTTTACAATATCTTAGAAAACCTAAGATCAACAGTGTACATAAATTTACCTTGATCATCTAAACATAGGAGATATAAACAATTAATGTGTGCATCCGTAATTAATGTTCTCCTTGATAATTGTAAACCGTTATCTAGCTCAGAAAAAAATTGTTACCTAGATTGATGTGCTAATAAAAACTTTTATGTAACCGCTAGTTTACTTGGTAAATATTGTCTCTCAGTGCTTAGTGTTCCTTGTGTATCTCAGTGTAAATTGTGTGCTCGATGTCCACTGCTGCTCGGTAAGTCTGTCTTCTGGGTGATCAATGTACTCGGTTAACTCTATGCATGATCAGTGCACTTAGTTAACTCCTCACTTGGTGATTATATCGACTAGTCTGACTTTGACTTTGTTACCGACTGGAAATTTGAATGCTTGAATAATAATGACAACCTTCAAAGCTTATTTAGAGTAACAGTAAAAACATAAGATTAATAAGTAAAAGTAGAGATGTCTTAAATAGAAAATATGATGATGCATCTCCTTTGTGTATCTTTTCTCCTTTTAGGCATTTTTTGGATCAAAATGAAGAAGAAATCATGAATCGAACTACCTCATCATAGTCAGAGAGTACTTTTCCTGATTCAGATGAAGTCTTTGAGGACCTTGATTGCTTGAAGAGGAAAATTCATGAGCAGATTGCATTGAGAGATAGGAAGAATAGAGAAAAGGAAAAGGAAGTTAGAGATGTCTTGATCGAAAAAATTAGACTTCAAAAAAATTGGATGACCTTAAGGCCATAAATTATGAAGAACCTAAGAAGGAAGTTAAGGGTCTAGTTGTTCACTATATTTAAAATATAGGAAAGCCTAAGAACATTTCTGTCCCCCAGAATAAACCAACACCTCAAAATAGTGAGGGTGATAATGATAAGGGAAATCAGAAAGTTGTTGGTATAGCCATAAATGTGCCTATTAATAGGGGTCTTGTTGGTGGAACTATGTCTCAGTTAGACATTGATTTGGATAGATAGAAAAAAAAGAATGAAATTATTACAAAAGAATTGTAGAAGGCAGAAATAGAGGCAACCTCATTAGAACTGAATAGGAAGATCTTATTTATGAAATAATTTGCTACACCTATCTCTCCTAGTACCAATGTTGCACCTATGAATTCTATTTATCAAGGAGCTAATGTCCCACCACTTGTCAATTCATAGATTCATGTTAGTAGCTAAAATATGGGAGCTAGTACCATGGCCAAGATGCTACTGGTCAATTATAAAGAAGACCAATCAACATTGAAAGGTACAGACAACTATCCTTTACTAGTATTCCTGGTTATCCTAACCCTATTTCAAATGAGATAAAGGACAAGTTGACTAAGTAATCTGGAAACAATACTATTACTTATGAGGAACATTGGAATTTTTTTACTGATATGTTCAATGATTATGAGGTTGAGAATGAAGATGTAGTAATGAAGTTGTTTGTTCAGTCTTTAGTTGAGGATGCTAAAGATTAGTTTAGAGGCTTACTTGATGATTGCATAGATACATGTGATGAATTTAAAAATTCTTCAAGGAACAATATGGTGATAATACTAATCAAGGTTTTATTTTGAATGAGTTTAATAGTATCAAGGAAAAATAGATTGAAGAAGTCATTTAATTCAACATAAGACTCCAAAATGCTATGCACAAATTGTTTCATGTCATGAGGTTGGATGAGAATTTATGTCTAGAAACTTAGTTAAATACATATGATTCAAATATGGCTTAATTTCTTAGAGATAAAGAGCCTAGAACTATTAGAGAAACATTTAAGTTAGCTGTGAATATAGAAAACAACATAAGGGTATCTGGAAAATTTGGGAGAGGAGATGATCCTAAATTTTCTAGATCTATCAAGAAATATAGTGATAAATCCTCTAATGTAAAGCCCAAAGAGGATGATAGGTTAGATAATGTCCTAAATATACTGAAGGACCTGAAAATTAGTGGAATAAAATATGACAGAGCTGCTAGTGGTGACAAGCCTGCTTATAATAATTTTGGTAGGCAACCCAGAATGTAAAATTATCCTTACAATACCCAGTGGAAGGATGGGAATCCTATGCAGCCAACACAAAATAGGAAATCAGTTTTAGTAACCCTTGATACTTTGAAAAAAATACCATAATGTGAATGAAGATGCTCCTTGGTGCATGACATGTAATTCACCTCATAGTCCTGGCTATTGTGTTGTTGCACAAAGTATGTCTGCTAGTGAAGAACATGAAGAGGGTAGTGATAAAAATTATGATGAGGTAGAATGTCTCATGACATCATCATATTTATGGCATGAGCTTGATTCTGGTGAAGAAGTTGAAGATCAAGATGTTATGGAATCAAGGAGAAGAAGAGAGGAATATGAGAAACAAAATTCCTCTAAAATTGATAAAGTAATTGATAATAAGCAGCGCAATGTTGCACATGGTTCTCCCTCCTTTTCACTAAGAAGACCCTCTGATAAAGAAATAGCACAAATTATAGTAGACATGGTTGACCAAGCAAGGGATAATTACCATTTGAGAAACAAAGTTGTTGGAGGCAATGATGGTAATCCTACTAGTATGTTCATTAGAGAACATAAGGGTAAAGATGATGTAAAGATCAAGGAAGTGAAAGTCAAGGTTTGGGCTAAGAAGTTTGAGGCCCCTAAACCTATTGATGCAACCTCTGCATATAAAATTGAAATAAAGAATAGTAAAAATTATGCTACTATTATTCAAGAGGACAATAAGCATAAAAGAAAGATTGAATGCAACCAAGAAATTCAAAATTAAGATAATTTAGGTAAAGATATTTCTATCCCAGAGTATATTCCTTTAGATTTGCTGCAATTAATTTACCAAATTACTTTTAAAGCACCTTTTCTTTAAATGATGAGATTAGACGAACACAAATAAAAAACTCTAGCATGGGTTAAGGGTGCATCCTCACTTGAAATTGAACAATTAGATGAGGTTAAGATAGAAAAGGGAAGGGAAAGTAAAAAGGAAAATAAAGAAAAGGAGCTTTAGGGTTTAGTTTCTAAAATTCCTAAGATGTATTTAGATCAGTGCATGAATGTTTGTTTGGGCAGTGTAGACCCTTTCTTTCTAACGGTGATAATTAATGGAAAAATGTTAAAGGATTACATGATAGACTTAGGGACATTAAACATAGTTATGCCAGTCAAAATTATGGAGTCTATGGGGTTAAAGGTTGTTACTTCTCATTAGAGATGTCAAGCCATGGCTTCAAGAGAAGTGCCTATCATTGGTAATATTAAGGCCCTACCATATAAATTGGTTGCATACCCTGGTAAGAGTCTAAACATGAGTATTCTTTTTGTAGATATTCCTCCTCATTATGGCATATTGTTATCTAGAAAATGGAGCGCATCTATGAGAGGTAGCTTGCAATGTGATCTTTATTTTGTTACCTTTAACATTGATGGTGAAAATCTAAAGTTCAACCATGAGTCAAGGGTCTCACACATGATTGAGATTGGTAAAGATGAGGATATAACTTATTTCCTTGATATAGATATGGACACATTCAGAGTTGAGGATCTAATAGTAGATGAGGAGAAGATGCCTACAATCTTATTTGAGAACGAGGAAAATGTATCTGATGATAATAGTCTTTTTAATATCTACTTTGATGGTGCTAGTTCAAAGCAGGGTTCAAGTGTAGGTATCCTACTAATTTCTCCCATTGGTAAGACTTTCAAGTTCTCATTTACTTTGTTATTTTCTTGTACAAATAATGTTGCAAAGTATGAAGCCTTATTGATTGGGATGAGATTAGTTTCTAAACATGAAATTATAAATCTCAGTATTATTGGAGATTTAGAATTGGTCATATCCGAGGTGAGATCCAAATATGCTTCCAAAAATAAGAGATTAAAACAATATAAGAATGTTTGTTGGGATGAGATTGAAAATTTTGATGTTTTGGGATTGACTAGATGGATAGGAGCCACAATAAATGGCATATCTCCTAGATAATATTACTCTTAAGCCAGATGATGTCATATTTGCAAGAATTTCAAAGATTGAAGTACAAACCAGGCCTTCAGTCCCTGAAAACATTGAGAACTGGCAAGTATTTGATATTGACATTGACATTATCAGATTCTTGAACTATGAGGGTGAATTTTTTAATTAGGAGATCAATTTTAGTGGATATGTGGAAATCTCAGGTGGAAAGGATACAAATTTTGGGAAGGATATATTTCAATTAAAGACAAATAAGGTTACCAAAGGCTTGGTAGTCATAGAAAGGGATTTTGATAACAAATACAAAACAATGAGAATGAAGTCTATCTATAATTCTAAGGACTTGGAGGAAGTAAACCTTGGAATAGAAGACGCTCCGAAGAATGTGTACATTGGTAAGAGGTTGTCTCCAAAGGTAAGGAAATCATTAATAAATCTTTTGATAAAACATGTGCATGTGTTTTCTTGGTCATATGATGAGCTAAATGCTTATAGAGAAGATCTATTCCAACATGTGATTCCCTTGAATAGTGATGCTAATCTATCTAGGAAATGAAAAGGACCATTAATCCTACTCTTGCTTCCAAAATGCAAGAGGAGATGATGAAAATGAGGGATGTTGGTATCATCAAGCCAATCAGACACTCTTCATGGGTTTCCAACATTGTGCCTGCAAGAACAAAAACTGGGGACATAAGACTATGTGTAGATTTTAGAAATCTAAATATGTCTTCTTTAAAAGATAGTTATGGTTTGCCTAACATGGAAGCAATGTTGCAAAAAGTGACTGGGTATGAGCTCATTTCAATGATGGATGGTTTCTCTAGATACAACTAGATAATGGTTGAAGAAGTAGAGAAGTACAAGACTAGATTCACAACACCATGGGGAACCTATGTCTATATAAGGATTCCATTTGGATTGACAAATGTAAGGGCTACATTCCAAAGAGCCAGGGATGTTGCTTTTGTAGATTTTATTGATAAATTATTGGCAGTCTATTAGGATGATTTGAAAACATACTCAAAGGAAGAAAGCCAACATTGTGGGCATTTTGAAAAAATATTTTTCAGGGCCCTTGAGTATGGAATTTATTTGAATTGCAGAAAATGTATGTTTGGGGTGACTGAAGGAAATTTTCTTGGTCACATTGTTTCAAAAGATGGAATCAAGATTGATCCAGAGAGGATGTCTTCTATATATAAAGTGCCACAACCTAAAAAATGTGAAGGGAATACAATATTTCTTTAGCCATGTAAATTTTTTAAAAGGTTTGTTATTGATTTTGCTAAAATTAGTAGACATATTTCAAAGATGATGAAAAAAGGGGCCAAGGTTGAATGTGATGTTCAACCTTCTTAGGATTTTGAAGATATTAAAAAAGCCATAAAGGATGATCCTATTTTGAGGAATCTTTATTATATCAAGCCTATGCAAATATTATCATATGCATATTTCCACACAGTAGCTGCAGTGCTCTTGCATAAGAATTTAGAGGGTTTGAAAAAACCATATCTTTTCTTAGTAAATCCTATTATGCCCTGCATCCCCGTCCCTACATTTTGTGTGCAAAATGTTGGGTCCCCCTTTTTTTTTCTTTTGTTTGCTTTTGCTTGCGGTTTTTCCTTTGTCTTTCTTTCCCTTTTTGTTTTCTTTCTCCACGGTTTTTCTTCCCCGACGTTGTGCCTTGTTTGTTTGCTTTGTCTCCGGGACTCCGGTCCCGGAGGTTGTCTTTTGTTGGGAACCGGATTTCGGACTCCGGGATTTTTCGTCGTGATATTCTTAGGGATATCATCACGAGGAATCCCTAGGCCCAGAGTCCAGAGGTTTTTCCTGTCCAGAGATCACTGGAAGGAGGAGGATTTCCTTTTTACCATGGGTATAAATAGAGGTCATCTGTCATTTTCACTTTTACCGTGATTAAAACCTTTGAGCACTTAGAGAGAATTAGAGAGCGATTCCAAAGCTATTAACAGAGCATTTGTAGGAAGTTTTATGGTAATCAACGCTTAAAAATTTTTAGTTGTTCTCAGGCAAGCGCAAGTGCTCTGCAGTGGTGATTCTGACTGATTGACAACTCAAGCTGTTGCAGAACTCGCGCGGTAAATCCTTCCTTTCCTCTGCCTTCTGCGTTCTCAGGTTGGTGTTCCTGTCTTCTCGTTTCTCTGGTTTTTCTTTGGTTTTTGTCTTTCTTTCGTTCATCTTATTTTGTTTTTCTTTTCTGTCTTGTTTGGCCTGTCGTCTTCTGGTTTTGCTGCCCATTGGTGGGTAGGCTCTGCCAGAGGGTTGTTCGCCCTCTGCGCAGAAGTTGTTTCTGTGAATGGTGCATATAGTGTAGATAGTTGTATATAGTTGTTTCTGCCTTGTCTGGTTTTCCCGCGGGCGTCGTCCCGTGATGTATATCCATGTATATATGTATATAATTGTAATATAGTCCCTGTGTATATCCCTCGACTCTATGTATATCCTTCTGGGTGGCTTGGCTAGCTGGTTGAGTCACCCCTGTTTCTGGTTTTCCGCCTTCGAACTCGCTTCGAGGCAAAAAACCACCTGTTTGAAACTTGGCTCCCCACCGGTTTACAACAGGTGGTTTTCTCTCTCCTCCATGAAGTCTATCAGAACCTCATTTATGTCCCATGTGCGTAATCAATTCCAGCCAAGTGGCTTTCCCTTTTCGTGCGTTCGGATAGTTGGCTTCGCCGTCATCGCCATCGCATCCATTTAATACCAACGCACATGGCGTCCACGTGGGTTTGACAACTTGCCTTGTTATACATCTTTGCTAACGGTCATTTCTTCGGGCTTCAGGCCTCTTACCACCATCCATCCCGCATCTTTGCTAAGTATGATAAAATTTCATAGACCCGGATGTGTGATGAAGATCCTAAGTTCACGACGTGTTTTGGTTTTTGGTTACTTTTGCATAATACTAACTTTTCAGGAAAGCAAATGTCGCGGTTGTAAGATCTCTGGAGCCCGGAGTAACTATTTTACTTTGATAAACATGTTCTGACGGTTTCTTTGTCTCGCAGGTTCCCAGAGTTATCTTCCAAACATGTCTAAAGCGTCCTCATCATCTCCTCCCGAAAGTCTGGAATTACCAACCACCACAGAAACCAGGGAAGCAACAAAGTCAAAGATGGAGAAAGCCCTGGAAAAACTTTCCCTCACCATGAAGTATGTACAGTATAATGGCATCGTGGGCTCAAAGATTGAGTCCAAGGTAAAACTGATGACTGACGCCAATGTCGAAACCTGGGCAGAAATGTAGGCCCTGGTAAAGGTAATGCACATCTAGCGACAGGCTAGAGATCAACTCACAATTAATGTCGAAGGTTCTGGGATCCTCTGGGTAGCTTGCTTCCCATGCTCTGTGCAATCTCCGGAGCTTATCTTAACATTGGCGGCCAACTACAACTCTTCTATCCGGGCCGTTATGCTCGCAGCTGCAGAACCCATAGGGTACCCCACTCCACTAGTGTCCCTCGACCCAGTCACATTCTAGGAAAGCCTGGGTATCCCGCAATTTGATAGGTCCACAGTGGTTACAAGGACTGACGCCTTGGAATAGTTTACACAACTGGAGGATGCTGCCCGGGTGTACATGAATACCCATTGGCTCAAGGTCCCGAAGAGGGACCCAAAGAGAATGAAAATAGAAATACCCCACTCTGAATTCAAGGAGAGCATCCAGATGGGGATAATAGCATTAGCCCGAGTATTTGGCCAACCGTCCGCCCAGGAGTTTTCCAAATGGATGTACTATTTCCTCTTTAGCATCTCCACCAAGGGAGAATTATTCGACTGGGCGACAATAATCTCCAATCATGTCGACTCCCAGTTCCTCCAGGTGGACAGGAAGAAGTTCTATATGTCTTCTTATGTTTTCTGGGCCC
The DNA here is from genome assembly GCA_018584345.1 of Thuja plicata. Classification (NCBI taxonomy): domain Eukaryota; kingdom Viridiplantae; phylum Streptophyta; class Pinopsida; order Cupressales; family Cupressaceae; genus Thuja; species Thuja plicata. The sequence goes on from MU227819.1 coordinate 3,122,332, forward strand.
TAGCGCAGCAGAGGCCCCACTCCAATGGCCTACTTACAGATGGCATTCTCAGGATTGGCCCAGGACAAAAAGCACCATGGGACCATTTCCCACAGATTTAATGGGAGGCCAGCTTCCCCAGTTTCCGCCAAGTAAATGATTTGTTCATTTACTATCACCTACTCACACCCACCCAGGACGCTGGATACTGCCTATCCACTGAGGCGATGAAGCTAGTTAGTAGTTATGGGCACTACTATATCTAGTTCCAGCAGCATACATACATTAGGGTCGCCGGTTTCTCCGGGAAACCCTACTTGTTGCCTAAACATTTTGGGGACAAGATCGTGCTGCTAGAGTATTGCCAGAAAATGATGGAGTTGCATGCCTTCTTTGCACTCAAGAAGGTCCCTAACGTCCCATTCCCAGTTACCTATGGGAACTATACATGCAGTCTGGCCACCGCAAAGGAGGCAGACATAGAGCTAAAGAGTTACAACTTACAAGAATTTTATCTGGCGCGGAGAAATTTTGATCCGCATGGCAGAATTGCAACAACAATGCCCCAGGCTTCAGAGCCCCATTATATACACATGGAAGACTTTTGGGCTGATTTCCAGGATGATGTGGATTTGCAGAGCAGGCACTATATTAGAATGACAGCCGAAATGATGTAGGAACTAAAGCTCTAGAGATTCCCTCCGGGCTTCTCTAACACTGCCCCCACCATAGATCCCCAGTACAAAGAAAAGGGGATTGATAAAATGGCACTGCCGGCAATGGATTGGGCCACCCAGGAGGGGACCACGATTGAGGACTTCACTCGAGAGGTGGTTGAGCAAAGTCATGCCTATTTTAAAAGGGTGTACCCCAGGAGTACGCGTCAAGCTCCCCGACCGGTGCCACAATTAGCACCACAGCCGGTACCAAGATTGACCCCGGGGGCTGGGACTTCTTCGCAAGGCACAGACAAGGGAAAGAGAATAGCTATAACCCCCTCCGCGCAAGAAGTCCTGATACAAGAATAGATCAAGTAGTCGGTGGCAGCCTCCCAGCAAATTAGGGAGCAGTTAATAACAAGGTTGGCCACTCCCCCGCTCATGGCCAGACCAATTCATCCTCCATCCTCCCCGTCGCTGGTAGCCTTGATGGTGAAGGCAACGGGGGTGGATCCCATGGAAGCAGCAGCAATAGCCGATGCGGGGCCACCTTTGGTCACCTGAAGGAAGAGGAAGCACATCAAGTAGGCCAAGGCAGAACTGGTACCAATGCCAAGGGCATCCCTCCCCCTAGAAGTAGAGATCCTTTCTTCCAGTTCCCCAGAACTGGAGAAAGAAGTAGAGCTTGCAGAGGTCCCAGCCAGTCCCCCTCCAGAAGACGATTTTGACGTATTTACAACTGATGAATTCAGAAATCTGCAACGGGACAACACACAAGCGGAGATAGAAACCCTAGATACCGAACAAGAAGCTGCAGACCAAGAAGACTTGGAACAAGAACCTGCATAAGAACAAGAGAAGACAGAAGAAAAGGAGCCAGAACCAAAGATTATCTCTGGGGCTCAAGAGATGCAAGGTCCGGGAGTGGACCAACTAAAGCTAGGTGAACAAATGGCATCCACTGGGGGAACCAGACTTCCGGGATTAACCTTAAACCCAGCTGCCATGTTCTAGGGGCCACTCCCAAGAGCAACCTTTGGGCAGGTAATCACAGCGGCCCAAACTCTAAATCTTGGCCCGATACCTCCCCTACTACCAACAGAGGAAGAAGCCCTGGCAGAAGAAGAATGAGAAGAAGAAGAGCAGCTTGAAGAAGAAATCCCCAAAGAATCCTACCGAGGTCCAGACCTAGTGATCGACATACAGGACTAGGCTGAGGAGATGGAGGTTGAAAAGGATGCTGCTGCAGAAGGAGTTGAGGTAGGGAGGACAGATGAGGCCCATGCCACCAAGGAGCAACAGCCACCGGATACAGGGAAAGAATCAGGAGAACAAACTCTGGCAGGAAGGCCACCTCTCCCCCCTTAGTGGCTGGTTGAGAGCAAGAAGAGAAAAGCTCAGTTCACTCCGGTGATTCCTCTCTCCCTGGCCGAAATGATGGCCCAAGTTCAGGCCCCGCCGAAGGCGAAGAAAGCCCGGACAGTTCATACTCTGTGAACTGGGCCGAGCGGAGAAACCGTTGCCATTGTGGCAACACCTCCCCCAAACACTGATGAAGCAAATGGAGACCCCGTAGATTACAATGTTGCAGAGGTATCCTTGGGCAAAAGAGGAAAGCAAGGCGAGGTAGACTTGCTTAAATAGGCAGCAAGGGAAGTTGAAGCCCGATACCAAAAAGAGGCCTAGAGGCTCAAGGCTGAGAAAGAAAAGAATGCAAATCTTATGGGGTTGCTTACTGAGCTGGCCAGACCCATCAATGCCGCCCCTCCATGATCGAATCTCCAGAGAAGATGAGTTGAAGAAACTAGCTATCCCCCTCGAAAACAGTCACCTCTCTGAATCGAGCCCCGCACCGTCGTGACCCGATAGCCAGTTTCTTGGAGGCCCGGAGGATTTATTTCCCCCGGACAACCTTTGCAGGCAGAGTTGGCCAATTTCCCTGGAACCCGGTGACAACTTATGACTGTTGGCGGACCCGGTCAGCAAAACCCTGTCAACAGAAACTGGCACTAGAAGGAGGGCATGAACTGATCCCCCTCCCAAGATTCTAATTTTACACCTTCTGAGGGTTCCCCGAGTTGTAGTTTTAGGAGACAAGCCTTCAGCAGGATTGGGTCTTTTTCCCCATCTAAATTTGAAAGAGTCCTTAGGTCTACCCTGAATCCTGGAAGATTTGTCAAACTCGAGCCCCCTGCTCGAAAGAAATAGACCTCAAAAATCACACCAGCCACTATTGTCTGGGGATCTCGCATACCTCAGAATAACCAAGCTTCTCAGGCAATCCCAGGAACCAGTACCCAAACTACCCAACATATAGTTCCCCCAATGGCTGCATATTTTAGAAACACCGAGTCCCCAATGGGCACTTTTTCAGGCACAACCAATGATTTACCCTCTCACCCAGAGAAGATCTGCCCGCGATATGAGCACTTAGGCTCACGGAACGCAGAAGAACACTTACAGGCATACAAAGATGCCATGAATTGACACCAGATCCAGTATGAAGATGTTGTTACCCATATGTTCCCCCTTTCTGTAGGACAAAGCGAGTTGAACTGGTACCTTAACTTGCCTGCCAACTCCATAAACACTTGGCAGGATATGGAGGATGCCTTCCTGGCCACCTTCTGCGTGCACGTGGACCCAGCTTGGTCCCACAGCTAGTTCATCTCCATTAGAAAGGAACCCAATGAACCTCTTGCAACATTCAATCATAGGTTCCAACGCGCCCTGAAGCGGTGCACGGGCCCTTTTATCCCATCTCCAGACGTAACCATACAGACCTATCTTAATGCGATGGACCCTTTTTTTGCCACTCTCCTTTGGAGAACAACTGCCCCTGGCGACTGAGATACCTTGACAAAAGTCTACAACCTGGCCCTAGAGCTATCACGTAGTCTTAACAAATCCCCGGGCGGGATTGGGCAGAGCACACCTTTCAACATGATCCCTAGCAGAACTGTGTATGCCGGGGGCTATAACCCCAATCTGGCAATAGGCACCCCTTCGATGGCAACGAATCCTCTGCCACCCTTGATAGACCAATAGGCACGGTACGTTTACCCAGCCCAGACCCAGATGACACCGGGTCTAGAAGTATTCCCTTGGAATCAGCCGCAGCTGACACAACAGACTCATACACAACCATCCAGAGTGCCATTCTTTCAGTCGTCCACAACTGGAGGATTGCCACCCTCGACTCCGGCTAATACTGCTACCTTCCCAGGAAGCCAGCAACAACAACAACTATCGAATTGTGATGCTAACACTCAGTTGACCGCCGAGGTCGAATCCCTCTGGTGAATGTTGTCCACCTTGACTATGGACATGGGCCAACTAAAGGCAGGGTCCTATGCACCCCAAAATTTGAATTCCCAGAGGGGAAACATTTTCTCTGGCCAACAAAACAACAATGTCGGAGGAAGGAACTTCAACAATGGGTCTAGGCCCAATAAAAAATAGTGGAACAATAATGTGAATACTGAAGGCCCACCTCTGAACCAAAACACCAACCAAAATGGTGCTGGACCATCACATTTTACACCTGTCACCGACTTCCAGCCCATGACTAACTGGTGTAGACTACAAGATACTGGTTCACACAATGAGGTAAATTGTGCCACTTTGGAGAAGGTCATCATGATCTCCCAGCTGGACAGGCAGCAATCACATGATACTACTCCCCCAGAGCCTCCTGTCCAAGAAACAACCCACAGTGCCTTCACCTATGATACCATCTTCTTTAGAAATTCCAGGGAGGATGAAGAAGAATCCAAACTATAGGGATTCTTTGATGAATCTATCCCGCCCTTTGAGGCCAACGCCTTTACTAACCCGCAGACTCCATACAACACTCAGAGTCAGGCTGGTAAAGGACCAGCTTACACGCCCACACCTCCTATCAAAGATACTCCTCCTCCCTAGAATAACGCGACTGATTAACCCACGCCTCCAAAAGGTCCTAGCTCTAACCAAGCAAAAGATCTCACGGAGGAAAATTTCTAGTTCCCGGGAGGAAGATTTGACATCACGAAAGTGTTAGAACAGACCACTACCTCCATGACCTTGATGGAGGTTTTGTTGAACTGTCCCAAGCAAAAGAAATCCCTTCTGAAACTCTTGGGAAACCCGGAAGCTATCATCCGCCCACCCAAGACTGTCTCATTTGAGAATGCTAATGCGGCTATCTTCTAGGGGAACAATGAGGATCCTCCCTTCTTACTAGGCCTGAATATACATGGTAAGAATATACATAATTGCCTAGTAGATTCTGGAGCTTCAGGTAACATCATGCCCTTGTCCATTTGTCAGAAGCTCAGATTCCACCCCACCCCATCTAATGGTGCAGTGATCCAGCTGGATAAGACTGCTATAAAAATGGTGGGGGAATTGAAGAACGTCCGGATACACCTCATCTAGGACCCCAGGATAGCCAGCATCATTGATATCCAGGTGGTGGACATTCCAGAGACTTACGGGATGTTACTAAGTCAGAATTGGTCTAAGTCCTTGAATGGATACTTTTCGACTGACTTCACCCACCTATGGCTTCCGTGGGAAGGAGAATCGAACAAGATCCAGGTTGAAAGCGAACCCCAGATGAAACAAGCCCTTACCGAAGTTGGAAGGGTCAACGAGGTCTTTTTCTCCGAGACTTCTCTGGGGGTGTATAAACCTTTTGAAATCTTAATGTTTGATTTCATCCCCGGAGAAGATCCCACCGTACTATAGAGAGCCCAGGACCTCGAAGAAAATATGAGAGTTGAAGTCAACTCTCAAGGTCCCACAACAACTCTTGCCACACTCCTGTCCGTCACTTGGTGCCAAGTACACTACCTGAAACATTCAGAACTAGAATGTGGGCCATGTCTTTCGATTTCCAACCAACACCTTGATATCCTCTGGAACAAACAACATGCAACTGAATCCCTGGGACCTAGTACTCCCACGGGATGTGCTCCTTTGGTGCATCTCCCCGAGAATCCCAAATTCAAAAGGCTCCGGAGGAAAATTCTACTTTCACGTCGGTAGTCCGGGAAGGGGACCCCAAGTTCCCCAGTAATAATCTAAAGAAGACCCCCTCCCCAGCCCCAGATTACAAAAAATGACTTATGGACGCTTAAGTTCGATGGATCTCGATCCAAACAAGGCTGTGGGGCTGGAGTAGAATTGATCAAACCATGAGGGAAGTCCTTCGTCGCATCCTACAGGCTGCAGTTTAACTATACAAACAATGTCACAGAGTACGAGGCTTTGGTCCTTGGACTCTTATTCACACTAAGGAAAGGTATCACCCGCCTCCGGGCTCTGGGTGATTCAGAATTGGTTGTTAAACAAGTCCGGAGTCAATACACTTGTCATGACAAAAGGCTGGCCACATACCGCAACTGGGCTTGGAGCCTTATTGAAGATTTTGATGCCTTCAACATTGACCTTATTCCCCGGTGACGAAACTTTGTCCCGGACGCCCTTGCCATTTCTGCCAGCACACTTGAGCCAATGGCCGGCTCGCGACTTCAAAGATTTTTAGTTGAGATGGTCCCCACCCCCTCTATCCCAGATAATGTCACCCACTTTCAAGTTTTTGAGGACGATCAACACATCCTGGCCTTCATGGCCAATGTTGGTGTCTTTGAGGATCAGATAGTGGAGGAACGAGACCATGACGATACTGGGCAAGGTGATGAAGATGATGGGATCATGGACCTGCCCACTAACACCATCCCAAAGGGGATGGTTGCACTAGAGCGAATCTTCGACTCGGACCCTCGGGCCTGTGAGAAGGTGTCATCCTCCTTTGAGGGAGGAAATTTTGAAAAGGTCAACATCGGCCAACCCGGTGAAGAAAAGATCATTCACATTGGTACCTCCTGCTCCCCTGAGGAAAAGGAGAAGATTCTCACAGTCCTCTGGGAATACATTGATGTGATCGCTTGGGGTTATGAAGAATTGAAAACATATGATACATCCATCATGACCCATACTATTCCCCTGAAACCAGACGCTAAGCCCTTTCGACAAATGCAAAGACCGGTCAACCCCCTAATAGAACCTCTAATTCGTCAGGAGGTAGAAAAACTGCTATCAACCCAGATAATCTTCCCAATCTGGCACACTACATGGGTTGCCAACTTGTTTCCTGTCAGGAAGAAGAACGATGAGATCCACCTTTGCGTGGATTTTTGAAATTTGAACAAGGCATCTAAAAAAGATAATCACCCTCTCCCCTCGTTGGATGAGGTGTTGCAGATAGTAAATGCATCCCAGATGATGTCCTTCTTGGATGCATATTCAGGGTAAAACCAGGTCATGGTCAAGTATGAGGACAGAGAGAAAACAACATTTACCACCAAGTGGGGAACGTTTTCTTACAGGAGAATTCCCTTCGGTCTGATCAATGCATGGGCTACATTTCAAAAGGCCATGGGCATTGCGTTCGAGGGCCTCATAAATTGGTGCATAATCATCTACATGGATGATTTGAAAATATTTTCCCGGGATAGGCGTGACCATGCCACCCACCTCACTCAGATCTGTGAGAGATGTCACCGGTATGGAATATCCCTCAACCCCAAGAAGTGCATATTCGGGGTCACTAAAGGGAAGTTTCTCGGGCATATTGTCTCTGAGAAGGGTATATCCATAGACCCTGATAGAGTCAAAGCATTGCTGAATCTGCAGATGCCTGGCAGCAAGAAAGAGATGCGATCCTTTTTTGGGAAGATCAACTTTGTGCGACGGTTCATCACAGGATTCGCGGAAATAGTTAAGCCACTCAATGAGATGATGAAGAAAGATGCCAAGATTGAGTGGAGTCCTGAAGCAAAACGGGCATTCACCCAGATCAAACAGACAATCACAGAGGCCCCTATCCTGGCTAGTCTGGACTACTCCCTTCTGTTTTACATTTATTCGTTTGCTTTGCCGCATTCTACTATGGCAGTGTTGACCCAAAAGGTTGAAGGGGAGGAATGACCAATAGCTTTCATGAGTTCCCCCTTCAAGAATGCCAAAGTCCAGTATTCACCACTAGAAAAACAAGCCTTTTCTCTGGTTCAGGCTGTAAAGAAATTCTAGCATTATATTCTCCAGAGCAAAGTACATGCTATCATCCCAGACCAGGCTGTCAAATCTCTGCTAATGCAGAGTGAATTGGGTGAGAGACGGGGGAAATGGATGGCCATCCTCCAGGAATATGACTTAGAAATGCAGCCCATGAAAATAGTCTGAGGCCAAGGACTAAGTCGGGCGATGGCAGAAGAGACTCCCCACATAGAATGCCAAACTTACACAGTGGAGTCCATCACCCAAGACCTGTGGTATACCTGTAACCACCTGAATTTGGTCTGTCGCAACTATGGACCCTATTTGCCCTAAGTGTGATCATACCCCTCGAGTTATGTCCAAACGATCCTGTTACTGTTTGGCATAATTCTTTCAATCAATTTAATGTCCTAGGTGATTTTTATCACTGATTTATATTATCTACTATAGCCATACAATTCAATTCAATATCGACCAATCAGATCAAATCTAAATCAAACATGGCTATAGTATTTAATATGAAGGAATTAAATAAATCTCTAAAATCAATTAATCACTTGCAAACCAACCCATTCCCCTAGCCTATTAATTTTATTAAAATGGCTATAGTCCCTTAATTATTAAAAAGCAATTATATTGTTTTAATAATTAATTCCTATATTTCTAAATGAATTAAATAAGTTTATTTCATTTATTAATATTCCCTTAAA
>MU227819.1:3161615-3179657 GCA_018584345.1 Thuja plicata
TATCATCAGATCAAAGACTTATGTAGTTGCATTCTAACAAGTGCATCACATCTAAAATCCTTTTGTATAAGGTGGACTTAACCGTTCTTTCCAAATCTCTTAACAGAGTGCACACTTAACAGTGTTGATAAAGCTTCAAACAAAGTAGATCTTAATAGGTCTCCACTATAATACTCCTAGTAGGGTAGGTCATCAGAAGTGACCAATTGTAAGCCTTAACCGACCCCTTCTTATCTGCAGATAGTGAAGTTTTGTGGGTAACAATCCCCACTGCAGTTTTTACTTCCTTAATAGGAGTTTTCTGTGATATCATATCTTGTGTCATGTGTTATCTATTTTCATGAATGTTTCTATTATTGTTACATATCAAAATAATGTATGAAATGATTACATATGCATAAAGAAAGATGAACTGTTAGATAAGATAAATTACAAATTGATGACTAAGGGTTAATGGGCTAACCAAGAAAAGTTTCAGAGGTACTAATTCACCCCTCCCCTCTCAGTACATCATCTCAACATAGTTCCAACACATGTCCAATGCAGTTCTTTGCATTTTTCAAACAAGTTTTTACAATTCTAAAGTCCCATGAGATGGACTTGTAGACTTCTGTCAGTTTCTTCTCTGAATATGTCTTCTCAGCCTTCTCTTCTGCAATCTTCAACAAATTTTCATAATACCCATCAAATTCATCAAGTGTAATCTTCAAGTTTTCAATGTCATCCTTGTGCTGGAAAACTATAGGTACTGGAAGCAATTTATTCACAGTATCAATAGCTCTTGAGATTACTTTTATCTTCTTATCTCCTTTCTGTTTAGATCTTTCCTTTTCTTTGTTTAATGTGGTGAATGCCAGCTTTACCAATTCAACTTCATCCATGCTATCCACATTTACATCAGTGCTTGCCAAAAAAGAAATAGATGGTGAGTTTACTTATTTCTTTTCAACTATTTGTTGTTCTATCTTCTGTTCATCATCCTTTTTATGTTCAAATTCCTCTTTCTATTTTGCTTCATCTACAATAGAGGTGTCCAAATTTCCTGCAAAAGGGTCCTTCTCATCTTTTGAGGGGTCAAGGGTCACTTCCACACCAGAGACATAGAAATCTAGTGGAGGATCTTCTTTAATCTTCTCTATAGAGGTCTTTGTCACCTTAGGTCTTTAACCCATTCCCAATTGTGTGGGCGATGTTGTTTTAGGAGGTGAGGGCTTTCCAGATGTAGAGCTCATTAGAATCTTCTCTAATGCCTTTTGAGTTTCCTCAGTCACTTCATCATAATACCTTCCCATTATCTTCAATAGTCTAATCTTTGTTCTTGACAGAGGTTTCAATTCTTTGAATATTCTATCTCTCTCTTGTACTGATAACACAGGCATCATGTTATCAATTTCCTTACTTCTGGTTTGATCATCCTCAATCTGTGCCAAGTGTTTTATTCTCTCCAATTTTGCATATAGATCTTTGGGTACACTTCCTTCAATTTCTAGAAGGCTCTTCTTGAAGGTAAGTAAATGCTCTATCACAATATCTTCAATCTTTAGCTTGTCTGATTCCTCATATATGTCATAGTATTTATCAATTGAAACCAATTTACCTTGTTCAATTGCTCTCTTTTCCAACTTCTTCATGTCAGGTTTCCAAATATGTTTTTTTGTTTTCTTCTCTTCTCCTGTTGTGCTTTGCTCTTTAGGCTTGCTTGATCTTGTAACTCTAGGAGTGACAAACTTTTCTTGTTTTGTTTTCTATTGTGGAGGAGGTGGACTATCTACCATAACTACCCCAGGAATGATAGGGGCATCAATACTTCCACTTTCTACTCCAAGAGATCTTTCTTCCATCTTTCTTTTGAATTCTTTCAATTCCTCTCCTGTCAGTCCAGCTTGTATGCCACAGACATGAATAAGGTTAGCAATTTTCCATTTCCTTGGTCCTCTAGACTATTCCTCTTTTACCTTTGATGACTTTTCTTCATAGGTTCCCCATCTTTCTTCTATTGTGTCAAATTCTGATGCAAGAACATGTTCTACTTGCATGGTGAGTATTTCAGGATTCACTTCATAACCCATGGGGTAGCACCACTTCTTCCTAGGTGTAACTACTTCAAAACATACACAATCAGTTTCAACCATGAAAAAAATTGTATCCTTGTACTTTTCCACAATGTCCTCATGTAACTAGTATCTTGTCTTCATCTGTTTCTATATAATTTTGATCATGGAAAATAATTCTCCATCTACCCAAGTAGTATCCTATCTCTTATAGCTCTATGAAATCAGTATTCCAGTGGGTACTCCAGAATTCCAACCACTAGGATGTAAACCAGGAAACTTGTGCTCAATGTGAATGAACATATGCATCAATAACGAACAAAATATGAAATTTTTACTTTTATCCTTCTTCACTAGCTTCACATTCTCTAGAAATTGCTGAGCCAGAACTTTGCATAGGCTATATTTTATGTTTTCCTTTACCATTACCCCAATGTATCATACTTACAATGTATGTAAGCCCTAATGTGTTCTATGTGCAATACACCATGTGGGGTTTGTGAAAATTCTCGTTCTGGATCCTCTTCACAATCCTTATACGGATTTCTCTTGAATTTTTATCTAGGACGATCAACAACATCAAAAATGATAGGTGCATCCATAGCTTAGATGATGTAAAATACCTTTCTCTGCAAAAATCTGAATGTTATGATCCAATTGATCATGCATGGCGAATTTAGAATAGTTTGAGTGATTCTGCTCTTTGATCTCCTTAGCTCGCTATTTGTCAAATGGTAAATAGATAGGTTATCAAATGGTTCTTTATACAAGTTAGGTTATAACTTTCATTTTCACTTTAAATTGTCTAGTCGGCTACTAAATCTCATGAACAAAATATATAAGTTGGTGGATGGTACGCTCTTAGGTATATGATCCATGATGTCAGCTTAGTTCACACATAAGCTCGCATGAGCTCAATCAATGAATCTTGGGGTAGGATAAATTCTGATGTCTGTATCTAATGCTCCCCCTAAGGCCATGATCAGCCAATTAGGTCAATTCTATCTTGCTACCTTCAGGAAAATATTCAGTAGCATCTACTAACTCTCCCTGAACCAATGTCTCACTTGTTCCTTTGATCTACCAAATCTTGCCACTGTTTTTGTCTTCTACTTTCTTAAAACAATTTTCAAAATCATTCTTCACATCTGCAACACTCTTGCCAGTATCATTTCCATTCTTCTATGAATTCATAGGAGGTGGTTTTCTTCTATTATCTACTCCATTATACCTACTAAACTTTTCTATATGTCCTGAATTATTGCATTTGTAACATATAGGAGGTCTTCTTTCTTGATTAACTTGTAACTTACAATACTTCGCAATGTTCCCAATGTTATTACATTTGTAGCATGTAGGTTTCATTATAGGTTCTCTTCCATTGTCTTTTCTATATCCAGATTGATTAGGTCTTCTACATCCAGTCTTCTTGTGCCCATATCCATTACAGTTAAAACAATAGCCAAAAAAAGTTCTTAAAGGGGCATTACCTCTGCAGTATCTCTTCATGTTTCTAAATCTGTTGCAACCAAAGAATCTACCTCTAAAAGGTTTGATCTTATCTTTAGGTTCTTCAATAGATGGTTTCTCAGCATCAATCTTCTCATCTGATTTCTCTTCCCGATTCTTTGAACATTTAGCTTCATTGAAGCCAATACCAGTCATATCACCTTTACGTTTCTGTTTGTCTAGTTGTTCATCAATCAAGTCACTGTTGGTGTGAAGTTTCTCAATGTGTTTCTTTGCTTCAACAAGTTCACCTTTCACAATCTAATTATATTTCTCCAATTCCAAGTAATTGTTCTTGTAGTTGTCAGCCTCATTCTTCATTTGATTCAATGCACTATTTAAGGTTTCTTCAATTTCCTTCTTAGCATTCTTCTACATCTGTACTTCTTTAGCCATAGATTTATTTTCAAGTTTCAGAGTCTCAATTTCTTCTTTTAGTTGCTTCACCTGACCTAAATTATCCTCATATGAGTCTTCTTTTATCTAGACCACAAGATCTTCTCTTTGACTTCTAGAAAGCTCAAGATGTTCTTTGAGTTTCTTTATAAAATTCTCAGCTCTGCGCATGTTGAATCTCAATTCTCCATTCTTTGCTTTTTCTTTATCAAGGTCTTCAAGTGCAACATCAAAATTCTATTGTAAACTGTCCAAATCCATTATGATCTCCCTCAAGCTGTTAGGCTTTCTCTCCAAGGACCAAAAGCTCTGATACCAATTGTTAGGATTGGATTATACTGAGAGGGGGGGGGGGTGAATAATTATAATAGCACTTTAAACTAATTCTTCAATTACTTAAACATTAACCATACATTTACAGTAAAGTAAAGAACATAAGAAAATTACACAATACTCATAACACCATGATTTGTTTACGAGGAAACCCTGGCCAAGGGAAAACCCCAGTGAGGATGATAACCACAAGCATGTACTAAAGTATAATGTCCCTGTAAGGAGACCTAGCCCTATCAGGAGATGAATATTACATAGTACATTTAATTGTTAGAGGAATAACAACCCTGTTAAAGGTTCACAACACCCTATTAGGGGCTTCTGAGCTTACAACTCTTACAATGTAATTATGTTACAAAAAGTTCTCATTCATGAACAAGACAAGCATCAAAAATTATTTGATAGTTCCTTTATAGCTCTGTCATTCTATGCTGTTCCATTCACATGTCTTCCCTTCTAGATAACTATTACATACACATACTCTCATAATATTTACCAAAAAGATCTTACATATATATCTCATAACTTTACAAAGTCGACTCTCTAGATGAATATTACAAATATTACAAAGTCGGCCTTCAAAACACAATACATTTAATATAGTAAACATCAAATGCATAGTCGACACTCTTGCATAGTAAATTTATAGGCTATCAACAACAAAAATACAACTTCAATTTCCTGGAGTCCAAGTCATACTCCCTCAGTCTTCATTGTTGTCCAACTGCTTTGTATCCCTGTTCTTCTGCAGTCTGTCTGTCTTCAAATCCTTATAACTCTTCATAAAATTAACCAAATCCAAATCAATCTTAGATGGAGGTCATACATACTCCATACTATCTTCCTCTAAGGTCTCTTTCCCTAATTCATTGATCTCTGTCTTCAACATCCAAAATACTTCTGTATCACTACTACTATACTTAGACAATTTCTGAATCAGCAAAACTTAACTTCAAAGTAATCAATCTTAAATCCAGATGTGTTGCCATAAATGACAACCAAAAAGTGAATCAAATTTACCAAAATAGATCACTTGCCAACACAACTCTCTCTTAACAGATATGCAATGAATTAAAATGCTAATATACTTTTCACCAGAAAGAAATAAAGGACATTAACACCTACCCATAATCATGCAAGTAAATGTAAATGATTGAACATAACTAAAGAGAATGTAATAAAATGATACAAATAACACTTACCTCACATTCATAGTCAGTAATTAATTAGACCAAGAACACGTATTCTTTCCAAAAGATGACTTAATCTGAAAACAAAGTTCCAAAATGAGCACATGGATAACTAAAATGACAAAACATGATGCTAAAAATGATTTCAATGAGACAAAGCTCAATAAAATATGAGGGAAATGATGATGAATTCAAAGACTCAAAAACACTTCCTCCATTATTTCAATATAAAAAATGAGTTTAAAGACTTAGAATTTTGTACATTCTAACTGCATGAAAATAAAATGTGCCCTCTTCTTGCAAATCTCAGTTATAAAATAAAACCGTGATAATCCTCTTCCCTTGGAGCTCACAGAATTTTTCTAGAAAAGAAGAAAAGAGCTCCATCTCATTAACGTTTCCCAAAAAATAATATCTTGTTGGTGGTTATTCGGTTACTATAACCGATTCTTAAAAAAACATTTCTTCCCTAATCTTTATTTTCTTTTTCCTCTCATGATCTTCTCTTATTTATATTTTGATATCTTTATAAACTATTAATTTATAAGTTTATAAGGATACAAATTAACATATTCAAATGATATTTGGACAAGTGGCATTTAAATATGTTAGTCCAAATTAGAATATTCTTCATGATGGGCGTATCAAAATATTTTGGACAGTCAAATGGGGTCTCGGTACGGGGGGCATAATTTTTTATCCCACCATTGGATCTCCTTGAATTTTAGATATGTTGGTGCAGCCCTAATTATGCATAACTTCATTGGAGTGATCAAAAAAATTCTATTCAATCCAAACGTTACGTGGCTCTGAGTAGATGTATTGAAAATTGTCAAAAAAATCAGACTTGTTGTGTTAATGTTATCAGCAACTTTCACATCCTTTGCACTTGGTGATGAAGGCACTTTACCATTCTTAAAAAAAGAAAATAAAATAGGCCAAGATAATTTTATTTGGTTTACTGGTTTAATATCGACTTTAAACTTTATCAGTTGTGTTTAAATTGCAAGTGGAGACCACAAATTGTCAATGCCTTCCTCCTTGGATTCTTGTGTTCATATTGAGCAGCATACATGTTTGTTCTTGTTTTTGTAGATTGTCAATTTTGAGTCTCCTTCTTATGTTAGAAGATGAATTTTGATTTTTTTGAATGAATCCTTTGAAATTAGAAACTTTGAACCTCAACCTGTACTATCAAACCTGTATCTTCGAATCTTCAAACTTGAACCATCGAACCTCTTTTAAATTGAGCCACTAAACTGTACCTGTGAACCCTTAGAACCTGCGAACAAATTGAACTATATTGAACTATATTGAACCATTTTGAACCCTCTGTACCTTTTTGAACTTGTTTGAACCTCTTGAACCACATTGAACCTATTGAACCAGTATGAACCTTTTGAATTAGTCTGAACTAGTTTGAGGGGGTTCAAGTTCTTTTTCCTTGTCAAATTTTGACATGTAGGTTAGGGTTTAAATGTTTGCTATATCACAGTTTGCAAGTGGGGGAAATTTTATTTTAAAATTTTAAATGAGGGACCATTAGTGGGCCAAAAACTGGCTCTACTTATGGGGCTACTTTTTATGCAAAAAATTAGAGAACTTCAGACTCTCTGGTTAAAGAAAGCAATGCTGGAATCCATTGGGAAAACATAGTGAAATATAAACAGGCCATAGGGAGCTTTTTGCAGACAAGGAAGAGGGGAGTAGGGAAAAACAACAAGCCAAAGACATCTAGACTAAAAAAAAGAAAAAATAAGCAGAAACAAAGAGGACTAATCTATGTACAACAAAATTTTCCAAGCAAGGACATATTTACAAATACATTGTTATATTGTGGTGACTGATCAGGAAAGTACTACCAAGGAAAGTTTTTTACCTTTCTACAATTTTTGGACTGACTTTTTCTAACCTTAAAGTGGCATAAAGTTTTTATAAATTGGCTTAGGGTTAGGGTTTCATTATTATGTTGTATGTTTTATGACGGTATTGAGCTATAAGGGATTCTGTATTATGATCAGATTATAATAGCTGGATAATAGAAAGATTGGACTTGCTGTTTGGTGGACATAGCCCAGGGATGGGGTGAACCATGTTAAATCTTTGTGTCTTCTGTTCTCTTCTATTTGGTTTATTATTATCTGTTATTGGTAATGTTTCTGCATGTAATTTTTATTTATGTCTAGTTAATCCTAACAAGTGGTATCATAGCAAGGTTGTCTTCAACTATCCTCTACAGGAAGATCTCATGGTTTAGTGGGAGTCTCACACTTAAGTGGGAGTAATGGAAAATGAGGGTAAGTTTAAGGTTGAGAAGTTTAACGGGCAGAACTTCCAGTTATAGAAAATTCAGATGGAGGACTATCTCTATCAGAAGGATTTAAGGTGACCATTGGAAGGATCAATTAAGAAACCCATTACAATGTCTCATGAGGATTGGGATGTTCTAGATAGAAAGGCATTGGGTACCATTCGCTTATACCTATCAAAATCGGTGGCATTTAATATTACCAAAGAAAAGACAACTAAAGATTTGATAAAAACCCTAGCAAATTTATATGAAAAGCCTTCTGCGTTGAATAAGGTATTTCTTATGAAAGGTTTATTTAATATGAAGATGGTAGAAGGTGGGTCAGTGACTGATCATTTAAATGAGTTTAATATAGTTACTAGTCAATTATCTTATGTAAGTATAAATTTTGATGAAGAAATTAGGGCTCTTTTGATTCTGTGTTCTTTGCCAGAAAGGTGGAGTAGCTTGATAATGGCTGTTAGTAATTCTATTTCTAATTCAAACACCCTAAAATTTGATGATGTTGTTGGTGTTATTCTAAGCGGGGAAATTCATAGAAAAATCTCATGGAAATCTACATCAGGTAGTGTTTTGAATACAAAAAGCAGAGGCAAAACAAGAGATAGAGGAAACAACTCTGGAAATCATGGGAACTCACAAGGAAAGTCAAAAGGAAAGAGGTCTCAATAAAGAGGACCTAGCGATTGCTGGTACTATGGAAAACCAGGTCATAATAAGAAAGATTTCTGGTCTCGGAAGAATAAAGAAGGAGACAAACATGAAGGAAATAAGGAGGCAAATGTGGTAAGTACTAAATCTGAAGATGATGTTTTGATTATTTCCCTTGAAAATGTTGATGATTCATGGGTTCTAGATTCAGGGGCTTGTTTTCATGCTACACCCCATAGGAGTTATTTTATTGATTATGTCCAAGGTGATTTTGGGCAAGTTTATTTGGGAGATAATGAACCATGTCAAATTGTTGGGAAGGGAAGAATTAAGATTAAGTTGCATAATGAGAATCATTGGCTACTACAAGAGGTGAACATGTTCCAAGGCTGAGTGGAAATTTAATTTCAGCAGGGCAACTAGGTGATGAGGGTTGGACAATTACTTTTAATGATAAAAATTGGAAGGTTTCAAAAGGTTCCTTAGGAGTAGAAAAAGGTGTGAAAGTAGGCACCTTATATATTTGTACAGGTAATGTTGTTCCTTCTACTCTAATTGTTACAGAGAAAAGTGAATGTTCAGGAATAGTTGTTGCAGTTGAGCAGGTAGAAAATAAAGTAGTTGCCATGGATACCGAAACAACACTATGGCGCAACAGACTTGGGTACATAAGTGAGAAAGGTATGAAATTACTTCACTCAAAGAAATTTTTACCAGGTCTGAAATGTGTAAATGTGGATTTCTATGAAAGTTGTGTTTATGGGAAATAAAAGAGAGTCTATTTCTTGAAGGGTGGGAAGGAAAATAAAGATGATAAATTAGAGCTTGTGCATATAGATGTATGGTGTCCAACTCATGTATCTTCCCTTGGTGGCTCTCTATATTATGTTACTTTCATTGATGATGCAACTAGGAAAGTCTGGATTTATTTCTTTAGGCAAAAATCTGAAGTATTTGAAACTTTTAAAAAATGGAAAAGCTTGGTTGAAAATGAGAATGGTAAAAGATTAAAATGTCTCAGATCTGATAATGGTGGTGATTTTTGTAGAAAATAATTTGAAGATTATTATTCCTCTAATGGTATTCATAGGCAGAAAATGGTTCCAAGAACTCCACAAGAAAATGGAGTGGCTGAACGCATGAACAAGACAATAATAGAGCGTGCAAGGACTATGAGATTGCATGTTGGGATCCCATTAAACATGTGAGTAGAGGATGTAAATACTATTGTTTATTTAATTAATAGAGGTCCCTCTACTCCTTTGGGTTGTGTTATTCCAGAGGAAGCATGGACTGATAAGAAGGTTAGTTATTCTTTTCTCAGTACCTTCGGTTGTGAAGCATTTGCACATATAGATTTTGAAAATAGAACCAAGCTGGAAGAAAAATCAAAGAAATGTGTATTTTTTGGATATGTCATTGATGAATTTGGCTATATAATTTTTGATTTTGAAAATCATAAAATTGTGAGAAGCAGGGATGTCATATTCAATGAGAAAATATTGTATAAATATCGTTTGCGACAACATGAGAAGAAAGACATTGATTATGTAGAGTTTAATGATACTCCAAATGATAATGTTCTAGTAATTTCTTATGATCCAGAACAACAACAACAACAAATACCACACACCCCAGTGAATTTTAGATGGTCAACAAGGCTAAGTAGACCTCTAGATATATTTTCACCTTCTTTTTATTCTATTTTATTAACTGATGCTGGTGAACCTAAATGTTATAATGAATCTATGCAGGTGGATAAAAATATTCAGTGGGAGTCTGCAATGACAGATGAAATGGACTCTTGTTGAAAAATCAGACTTTGGATTTATGTAAGTTACCTGTAGGTAAACAGGCTTTGCAGAATAAATGGGTTTACAGGTTGAAAGAAGAAGATGGAGGTAAGAAAATATTTAAAGCCAGATTAGTCGTTAAAGGATTTGAACAGAAACATGGTATTGATTTTGATGAGATATTTTCTCCAATTGTTAAAATGACTTCTATCCGTACTATTTTAAGTATTGTGGCTACTGAAGATTCACATTTAGAGCAGCTTGATGTTAAAAGAGATTTTCTTCATGGTGATTTGAATGAAGAAATATATATGGTACAACCATAGGGATTTGAGGTCAAAGGTAAGGAGAGTTTAGTGTTCAGACTATAGAAAAGTTTATATGGCCTGAAGCAAGAACCTCGGCAATGGTATATAAAGTTTGATACTTTTATGAATGAGAATGGATACACTCCATGTAATTCTGACCATTTTGTTTATTTCAAGAGGTTAAATGAGGACAACTACATTATTTTATGTTTATATGTTGATGATATTCTTGTAGCTAGGTCTAACATGGATCATATTAAGGGGTTGAAAAACTAGTTAGCAAAATCTTTTTCTATGAATGATTTGGGGGCAGAAAAACAAATCCTTGGCATGAAAATTTGCAGAGATAGGAAGAATAGAAAATTAACTCTATCTCAGGCTAATTATGTTGAAAAGGTGTTGCAGAGATTCTCCATAAAGGATGCCAAAGCTTTCACTACACCTTTTCCTAGTCATTTGAAATTGACTAAGGAGATGTGTCCAAAGACACCAGAAGAAGAGGAAAAAGTGTCCAAGATACCTTATGCTTCAGCTGTAGGGAGATTAATGTATGTTATGGTGTGTACTAGGTCAAACATTTCACATGTAGTGGGATTCGTTAGTAGGTATATGAGTCACCCTGGGATTGGGCATTGGAATGCAGTCAAAAGGGTTCTTAGATATTTTAGGGGTACATATAATAAATGTTTACAATTAGGGGGCTCTACTACTATTATTCATGGCTATGTTGACCCAAATTTGGTAGGAGATATAGATACCAGGTGGAGTACTACATGTTTTGTATTTATTGTTGGTGGGACAATAGTGAGTTGGATTTATCGGTTACAAAAGGTGAATGCCTTATCCACTACAGAGGCAGAGTATGTTGCTGCTATAGAGGCAGCCAAGGAGATGATATGGCTTCAATTATTCATGGAAGAATTGGGACATCCACAGGTGGATAACTATCTGTATTTAGATGGTCAGAGTGCCATACATCTTGCGAAGAATTCTGCTTTGCACTCAAAGACAAAGCACATACAGTTGTGTTATCATTTCATTCGATCAGTTTTGGATGATGGACAATTAAAGCTGGAAAAGATACATACAAATGATAATCCAGCAGATATGTTGATGAAGGTTGTAATGAGGGAGAAGTTGAATTCTTGTTCAGCTTCAGTTGGTCTTCTAGATTGAATAAACTAACAGAAAATCAGAGTCCAGGAAGGTTGGATCTGGTGGGAGCTTCATAGAGTAGCGGTTTAGCTATAGTATCAGTCTCCAAGTGGGAGAATTGTTGGTTTATGTGGAGTTTGATCAGTCCCCAAGTGAGATATTTTTATATTGTGGTGACTGATCAGGAAAGTACTATCCAGGAAATTATTTTACCTCTTTTTGAGGCTTATTTTGGCCAATTTTTGGATCGACATGTTCTAACCCTAAAGTGGCATAAAGTGCATATAAATTGTCTTAGGGTTAGGGTTTCATTATTATGTTGTATGTTTTACGATGATATTGAGATGTAAGGGATTGCGTATTGTGATTAGATTGTAATCACTGGATAATAGAAAGATTGGACCTGTTATTTTTTGGACATAGCCTAGGGATTAGGTGAGCCACATTAAATCTTTGTGTCTTGTGTTCTCTTCTATTTGGTTTATTATTCTCTGTTATTGGTTATATTTCTACATGTAATTGTTATTTCTGTCTGGTTAATCCTAACATACATACATAGGTTCAAAAAAATTCTACCACAAGAAGCAAGGTGAGAAAGACTCATACATGACCATTAACTAGTTGCAAGACCAATTCCTCAGTGTTGAATTCCAAACTAAACCTCTTGAACCTATTGAACCAGTCTGAACCTTTTGAACTAGTCTGAACTATTTCAAGGGGGTTCAAGATCTTTTTTCTTGTCAATTTTTGACATACAAATTAGGTGTAAAATTTTTGCTAGTTAGATCACAGTTTGTAAGTGGGGGAAATCTGATTTCAAAATTTTAAATCGGGGACCATTAGTTGGACAACACCTTTACAAGTATCTTTCCTATCTCCCATAGAGTTTCCTTCATTTTATTCACTAGAACTGCAAGTGACACTTTTTTCTACTATTATGGTCTCTTTCAACTTGTCATCTCATTGCTTCTCATATTCTTTCATTGCCAACTCCATAGGTGCATTCTACAAGTTAGGTATTTGATAAAAAACAACATTGACCAATATACCCAATTGATTAATAGGATTATCTTGTTTTTCATATCTCACATTAGGTACTAGATTCCTAATGATGTTTCTGGCTCCTTTTAGTATTCTGGCCTTATTTTTCTTTCCCTTCAATCTGTCCCTTTTATCTTTCTCCCTGAGTTTATCAGGCATTTTCAATAGCTTTTTAGGGCTCATTTGAGTAATATCAATAGTTTTTGTATGCATTTCTTCATCTTCATATTCTTCTTCATCTTCTCCAGAAGTAGTTATATCCTTTTTTTTTCTCTTCTTCACCGTGCTACCTTCGTCGGTTAGATCTAGTTTTCTCTTTACTCAAAGTATAAATTCATCATCCTTGTGACCTGTCTCTTTCTCAATAGTGTGTTCTAGGATATCAGAGATAACATTATCTATGACATCATTAATCTCTGTAGTTTCTCTCTCTTATGCTTTTCTTACCTCTTCAATCATTTTGACTTCAACAAAAATCTCAAACTTCACAAACTTTGTTAATAAATCCACTGTCTCATTTCTTGTCGATTGAGTATCTCCAATGATAATTCTTGTAACTCTATTCCTTATCTTTGGTTCTTCTCTCATTGCTTCAATTGTCAACTCTATCTTTTCGGTAGACAATCCAGGTTTCAAAAGTGTAAGTTCTTATTCTATCATTACTCTGTCAATCTTCAAAGCTTTTCTCCATATTTTGTTAACTTTATTAAATAGTTCTTTAGGTACATCTTTCTACACTTTACTATGTGATTTTCAAAAGGTGTATAAATTTTTTACAACTGTATCTTCAATATTTCTTTTCTTTTCACTTTCAAATTTGTAAAAGTGAGTCCACACTGTACATGCTAGAAACGTACCTATTGGGAGAACACTCAAACATGCAAATGCTAGAGAAATACAATCAATAAGTTACACTAACATGTCTAAAGCATACTACAAAAATACAAAACTCCATCATGACCTCCGATAAGCTAAACAAGGGCACTCAGGACCTTGTTGATTTGCTCTTAAAGAGGTGTGTGTGTGTGTTCTCCCAACACAATATACTAATCTCACTATGATTGATTGGTGGATGAAACTAGAATACAAACTAATGGATGGATGAAGAACTCAAGAACAAGTATGAAAAACTTGTCTCAAGCTATTCATCATATGTATGAAAATGATGCAAACTATACTAAGAATGATATGAAAGATCTAATGAAAGGAAACTATATTCATTCCATTAATCCTAACATTTAATATCTAGATTCAACTATGAACTAAAGCATGAACATGAACAATGAACTAAGAATTCTAAAGCTATTTTAACATGATAACAATGCATAAAATGGAGATGATTTGCTCTTGAAAAATGCCTCTATTTATAGAATTTTTGGAGAGAGAGGGCTTGGATAAGGTAGATCTCATGTGGTATCCACATAGGTGCCATATGAGGGACAAATAAGCCATGCAAGAGGCCCACTTTGCTCACACATGTGTGAGCAACTTTGGATGTGATGGGTCAAAGTGTACTTAAAGTACACATGTGAAGGATCTTATAAGAGGTGTAAGAGATTTGGGCTAATAGAACACTTTTAGAAAGTGTAAGAAGGTGTCATCATGGGTGTAAGAAACCTTATTGGCACCAAATAAGGATTATTTGGAAAAGACAATTTTTGGAAATTCGCTCACACATGTGTGAGCAAATAATTAGGACTAATTAGTGTAGGAATCAAGAAATTATCCTAATTGACCTTAGTTAATTAGTGAATAGGTTTATTTGGTGAGAGTGATGTGAGGTAGGGTAGGATCTAGGTTCAAATCAGTTTAATCTAAATTTAAAATTTAGATTAATTTGGTTTAGTAGAATTAAGTCATGTGGAGGAACAAATAAATTAAAAATTTATTTAAAGGGAATTAATGAGGGGTAATGTATTAAATAAGATTTAATACATCAAAAGGGGTAGCATTTAAATTAAATTTAAATACTAAGGAATGTGAATCATATTTAATTAAATAAATTTAATTAAATAGATAGGAGAATATAATAAATATAATTAATTAAAATTAACTATAATGTTATGGGAACATTAATTAAATTAATATAAGGATGATTTTAGACATCTATATTTTTCCCCTCTTTGATGTGGCGTCGAAAGTGGCATCGCGTCAAAGAAAAGAAAATAAGATGCCCCAAAGAGATCAGAGAACCTACGGTAGCGAGAGCGGAGGAGTGTGCCCCCTCAAGAAAATAATAGGAAAAAATACAAATTTTTAATAAAATTTTCTCAAAAAGGTAGGAAAATAGGCAAAGCAGACCAATTGCATGGCATGTCCAAGGAAAATGGAAGAAAAATGGGGACCAGAATGAGAAATGGGGAGACAGACGGAAGAAATGGGTCCCAAGGGGCTATAAATAGTCCACCGGGGCCCATAGACAAGTCACTATCACCCATAAAGAGAAAAAAGAGAGAAGAAGAATAGAACAATCGAAGCACAATGAGAGCGAGCACAGCTTGGAGAGCACATCTAGGTGCACCAGCGACGTATGGATGCTGGACCACCGGTGAGTAGTAGAGCACCACTTAGTATGTTATGCATTTATTACTTTTGTAGATCATTTAGAGGGCAATAAATGCTCCCAAACTAGTGCACAACGCAGACGGTGGTCGCCTAACTGCCGTCTGCGCAGACGATGATCGACAAACCATTGTCCTCGCAGACGGCCGATCAGTGATAAGTGTCTGCGTAGACGAAGATCGACCGATCTCTGTCTGTGAGGGCAGGGGGAGGGGAAAGAGCACAATGGAGACAACGGTGTGTGAATGCCGCCGTCTGCATGTCAAATGGGCGGCGAACTAAACCACCGTCTCTATAGACTGACGTCTACAAAGATCCACTGGCTTTGCAGATTGGCGACTGTGAAAATCTGTCGTCTACGAGGGCAACTGTCGTCTACGTGGATTGACATAAAAATAGAAGAAAAGAGAGGAAGAAGAGGAAAGACAAGGGTTCGAGAGAATTTTTCGATGCCCCCAATGGGCCTGGGACATTTTGCGATGCGCTAGAATGCTATCTGATCGCTGGCATTTGCTTGCTAACTATAGGAGGAGACCATCACATTTCGGGCAAGGGAGTGCTATCCAGCGACCATGGAGCTAGAGCAACAATTGATAGTGGCTGAGTGGGGATAGGTGACACTATGTGGTTTAGAGCATGTGCGACATTGGCTGCATCAATGAGTGCATAATGCACTCATGTCTGCATTGATAGAGAGATGGCATAGCACCACCTCTAGCTTCCACTTCCCTACAGGGGAAGTGACTATCACTCTCCATGACGTATGGAGGATCTATAGAGTGCCCATTCGGGGGCTTATACCTGAGTACTGCATGGAGGGATCAGAGCCATATATGGAGATGGCACTGGGTTAGAGATTTGCAGATCTACCTATTACACAATAGTAGATGTCTTGGACAGGGGCTATAACTATGGAGCTACTGCCACAGCGGTTGGCCTTATACCTAGCTGGACTGATAGGGGGATGACTCATGCTTGATCATGTAGGCAAGGGGTTCTCGATAGGTTGGGCGTGAGTACTGAGCAATATGGTAGAGGATGGGGACCAATATTGCTGGGGATATGTCATCCTTGCCCAATTGTATTATGATCTACATATGTGTACATACCGCAAGGGTAGGGCACTAGGTCGTGGATGTACACTCCTGTTGGTATGGGCATGGGAGCACACTGCGATCACACGACCAATTAGACACCAGGAGACCAAGGTGGCTTACGAGCCTTTTGTATGTAGATATAGGCCACCGATCAGTTATGAGGCCATAGATTCAGTCAGATACTACGGCAGAGACAAGATAATATGGGGGATATACTATGGGCACCCTATGCAGGGTGTTAGGCCTGGGGTCACGAGATCCCACAGTAGGACGGATATGCTGAGGATAGGTTTTATGATTTGTACTATATGAGATTTCTATAGACTAACTACTGGTTGTTTGGTAGGACAACTTATATGATATCTAGGTACATGTCATCCAGGGTACGGAGGTAGATGGGACAGATTCAGGAGGCAGTGCCAGATGGGTTCCCACATCCATTGGTGACTCGATAGGTGGGGAGCGTCTGGGGTATAGGTGCAAATCCACGGATAGTGTGAGTATCTTTCATGGGAACAATCAAGGTCACATGGATCAGGGCTTGAGAGTCTTTATAGGATGTAGGTGTAGTACCAGTGTATACACAGTTGTGGGTCACACATAGACCTATTAGACTGATAGTGCCAAGAGTCATACAGGAGGATGAGCAGCCGGGGGTCAGAGGGGATGTAGGAGGACAAGATGGGGATGAAGACAAGGAGGGAGGAGATGGAGGGGTTGGAGGGAGGAGAGTTTGGCCTAGGGTTTAAGCACCAAGGTGGAGGGGATAGGTACATATACTTGTAGGAGGGCAGCCACCCATTGTTCCTGATGTACAGGTATAGGGGCAGGATCTAAAGAGGCCACCACAGGGACAGGGGCCACCAAAGGGACAGGGGAAGTACCACCAGTGGGCTATGTAGCCCAGGATACACATGATACAGTCATAGCAGAGTGAGATATCCTTCGAATCAAGCTGGGTAGAGTACATGGATTATTGGTGACATCTCAGGCGACTGAAGTGAGCGCATAGGCTGAGATCCAGTGACTACAGGGATTACTAGCTATAGCACAGGCCATAGCCAGCAGCCTATAGATGGAGGTAGCTCAATTATAGGGGGAGTTGATAGCAGAGACTGCTCGAGGGGATAGTGCTCAGAGAGCACTAGACATTTTACAGGCTCGGGTGAAAAGTAGAGAGTTCACTATCATAGAGGAGCATGGGGATCATGATGAGGAGCTGGCAGCAATGTCAGCATAGGTAGAAAATCTAATAGTAGAGCGAGATGCAACACGGAGATGTGCAGAGGACTATAGGGAAGACAAAGATATAGAACAGTTAGCAAGCATGGCTGCAGGAGTAGGACAGATGATGGTGGATGCCATGGTGGCACAGAGGGAGGTAGGATGGAGAGGCCGAGAGGTCACATATTACATGGGACTCTATTATGGTGCAGTTCTAGAGGGGTCATGACAACCAGATTACACAGAGAGAGCTTAGATAGAGAGCACCAGACGTGGCTCACAAGGGTCAGTGGGGTTACCGCCACATCCCAACAGTGGGGAAGGACCATCACGACCACCACCATGATGTTTCTTAGAATTTTTTGGATACACATTTTTGAAACATGATGTATGATATTGACACTTTTGATATATATATATA
>MU227819.1:3201204-3214864 GCA_018584345.1 Thuja plicata
GGCTAACACTAGCTTTTGTAGTAAAAATGTTCCCAAAAGTTTCCTTATTCCAATCCTTGATATTTTCTTTAACATTTTTAAGTTTTTTGGCAATGATAAACATAGCAGTACCCTCGATTTTAATGTTGCACCATTCCTCTATCCTTTTTTCCAATTGTGGATGCAAAGTCCACATTTTCTCAAATCTGAAAGGAGATTTTTTCTTTTTGACAATTGGTAATGATGTTACTCAATACTTAGATGTCGAATATGTGTTGCCCATAGGAGCACCAATAGATTAAAAATTGAGAGAGAAGCATGAGAACAACTACATGATGATAGAGCTTGCTTCCTTACTCTCTGATGCTAAATTTGAAGATGTCAAAACCTACAAGACTGCAAAGCAGATATGGGACAAATTGATGCTTGTACATGGTGGTGACAAAAATGTTTTGAGAGCCAAGGCAGAAAGCCTTAGAGAAAATTTTGATGAACTCAAGATGAAAGAAGGTGAAAAAATCACTCAGTACACCACAAGAATCAAAGAGGTAGTCAATGCTATCTGAGGAGTTGGAGGTGTACTAGAAGAAGATATAGTGGTAAGTAAAATTCTAAGAACCTTACTTCCTACTTATGATATTAGAGTATCTTCGATTCAAGAAATGAGAGCAGTAGAAAATAGAAATGTTACTCTAGACAATTTAATTGGAAGAATGATTTCATTTGAGATGAATAACTTTGATAATAGTGTCTTACCAAACATAGAGTTTGCATTCAAAAATTCTATGAGAATAAGTAAATCAAGTCATAAAAACACTATGAGAAAAGATAGTGATAGTGAAATTGAAGAAGATGATCTTGATGAAACACAAGCACTTATGGCTAGAAGAATGCAGAGAGGCAAAGGTAAATTACCACTTATTTTTTTGAATTTTAAAGAGATTGGACACTTTGCTGCAAGATGTCCTAATAGAAGAAAAGATGACAGAAGTAATGACAGGTCATTTGAAAAGAAGTCTGATAGAGGTGATTACAGAAGCTACCGACAATCAGAAAGAAGAGATTCCCGAGACTACAAGGACAAAGGAAAGAAGGCCAGTTACCTAGCAAAATACAAAGATGATGATACTCACACCGAATCTGATGAAGACATCAAGATGGTGTTTGTGGTAGTAAAAGATGATTCAGATGATGATGAAGAAAGGTATGTAGAAACTGCACTCATATCTAAAGTTAGTAAAAATGATGTCTAGATCATAGATAATGGCTGCACTCACCACATGACCAGTGATAAGCAAAAGTTTGAGACTTTTGAGTACTATAAAGGTGTTTCAATAAGAATGGGTAATGACACACCTTATCCAGTTGACAGTAGAGGAACCATAATGTTGAATAACCAGATAAAATGTGAAAATGCTTATTGGGTAAATGGATTGAATTATAATCTATTGAGTGTTTCTCAATTGAATAATTTAGGTCACAGAGTAGCATTTTAAAATAAGAAGGCAAAGATCTTCAATAAATCATGAAATATGATTGGTACCGGTGAGCAGACAAAAGGTAACTTATTCTATCTGAATGATACTAACACCACTTATTTGATTGCTACAAATGAAGACATGGCTGTGGCACAAAAGATTGTGTCATGTGAACTTTGACAACATGATAAAAATTAGAAAAAAGAGAAATGTTAGAGGCTTACCGAAGATGACCAAGCCCGACAACATCATGTGTAAGAACTGTCAAAAAGGTAAGATGACAAAGTCTAGTTTCAAAAGTAAAACCCATACATCTGATGCCATTATAGAATTAGTCCATACTAATTTATGTGGACCTATGAGGACAAAGAGTTATTATGGAGATAGATATTTTATTCTCTTTGTTGATGATTACTCTAGAATGATGACAATAATGTTTCTAAAAGATAAATCTGAAGAATTTAAGATGTTTAAATGGTATAAGGCAATGGTTGAGAAACAAAGTGGTAAAGAATTAAAATTCTTAAGGTCAGATAGAGGAGGGGAATTTATTTCATATGAATTCACTAACTTTTGTAATGAGCATGGAATTAGAAGATAGGTCTTTGCACCGAGAACTCCAAAACAAAATGGAATTGCTGAAAGAAGGAACAGATCCATAGTTTTTTGTGCAAGGACACTAATGATAGAGAAATGGATCACCCAAAACTTCTAGAGGGAAGCTGTCAGTACTGATGTTTACACATTGAACAGAGTAAAATTGAAGAAAGACACCAAAAAGACATCTTATGAGCTATGGTATGGATACTCACCCAATGTAAGTTACTTCAAAATCTTTGGTAGTCAGTGTCATTTCTTAAAAGATGATAGAAATGGAAAAATTGACTCCAAGAGTGATGAAGGAATATTTCTAGGGTATTCTACCAGGAGCAAGGCTTATAAATGTCTAAATAAAGCCTCTAACAAAATTGTTGAGAGTGAAAATGTAAAGATAGATGAATTTGCAGAGAAGAATGAAAATGAAAGCACTAAAGAACCAGAGGACTAAAATAGGTTTGCTTACAATGAGGAACCTAACACTCTACCCGAACAACAATGTAGATCTCCCAAGCAATAGATCATTGCACCTGAGCATCAGGCTGCAAATACTGACAATTAGAATATTGCTCAAGATGATGCACAAAGTGATGGAGAACAAAATGAAGAACAAAATGTTGATCAAGATGATAGACAAAGAGCTGAACCTATACTTGCAAGATATGTTAGAAGGAACCATCCACAGAATGAGATCATTGGAGACAAGAAAGCTGGTATGAGAACCATAAGTAAGTCTCTAAATACAAGATGTCTTATTTGTGACTATGAGCCCAAATCTGTCAATGTTGCACTAGATAATGATAAATGGATAAGTTATGTGAATGAAGAGATTGAGAAGATAGATAAAAAAAAGACATGGACACTTGTACCAAGACTAGATGACAAGAATGTCATCGGTACAAAATAGATATTCAGGAATAAGTTAAATGAGAATGGAGAAGTCACCAGAAATAAAGCAAGACTAGTATGCAAGGGGTATGCACAAGAAGAAGGAATTGACTATGGAGAGACCTTTGCACCCATTTCTAGGCTAGAAGGAGTGAGAATATTACTTTCTTATATTGCATGTAAAGGATTCAAGGTATATCAAATGGATGTCAAGTCTACATTCTTAAATGGAATACTTGGAGAAGAGGTATACATTGAACAACAAGAAGGGTTTGTTGATCCAGACAAGAGGGACATGGTATGTAGACTTCACAAAGCCTTGTATGGATTGAAACAAGCACCCTGAGCCTGGTATGAGAGAATTCATTCCTATATTATAAGTATTGGATTTGTAAGGACTAGTATAAATAGTAATCTTTATTTGAAGGAAGATACTGATGCTAACATTTTGATTGCTAAGATATTTGTTGATGATATCATATTTGGAGGAAATGATATGCTATACAAATCATTTTCAAATGAAATGAGCAAAGAGTTTGAGATGTCTATGTTTGGAGAGATCAAGTTCTTTCTTGGTCTACAGATCATGCAACAAGATGAAGGTATTTTCATTACACAATCCAAGTACATCAAAGAAGTACTGAAAATATTCAAAATGGAACAGTCCAAACTAGTTGGAACACTGATGGAAACTGGATGTAAGCTAACAAAGGAAGAAAAGTCATCAGAGGTAAATTAGACTTTGTATAGATTAATGATTGGAAAACTCATGTATGTTGTACATACTAGACCAGATATTGCACATGCGGTAGGAATAGTTGCTAGAGTTTTTGCTAATACCAGGGAATCACATATGACTGCTGTGAAAAGAATCCTAATATATCTGAATAATACCGAGGAATATGGCTTATGGTACAAAAGAGAAGGCAAATTTGAACTTAAGGTCTTTACCGATGCTGATTGGGCTAGAAATATTGATGACCAGAAGAGCACAACTGGAGGAGCATTCTTTATGGATGGCAGACTTGTCACATGGATAAGCAAGAAGCAAGGATGCATCTCTCAATCTACTACAGAGGCAGAGTATGTTGTTGCTGCTGCAAAGTGCTCAAATATTGCATGGATCAAACTGTTACTGGAAGGTATGCATATGAAAATTTTAGAAACAATAATTATCTACTATGATAATACAAGTGCAATAAACATTTCCAAGAATCCATTCATGCATGCTAAAACAAAGCATATTTCCATCGAGTATCATTATTTAAGAGAACAAGTTCAGGCAAAGAAAGTGATACTTGAGTATGTGTAATCAAAGGAACAATTGGCCGATATCTTCACCAAGCCACTACCCAAGGATGCATTTGAATACTTGAGAAAGAGACCCTTGTCTGCTAGTTAGTAAGCTAAATAGAAGGCTACATCAGCCTATATATTATCAGAATATCATTCATGTTGATGCAAGTAGAGAGATAGACTTCAATGATACATCTATACATAGCAAGGTATTTATCTACTCCAAGCACCAGAGTTATTACCAATGGATTGGGAAATTCAAGGAATATATTATGGATAGAAAGGATCAATTTGAAATTCCTATCAAATGCTTGTTTTGCAAAATCTGTGTATAAAAAAATGTTTGTTTTGTATTACTGTCACAAGGAGAGAGTTTATCTATTATCATCTCAGGAAGAGATCATATCCATCGAAGTATCCAAAGGGAGAGAATGTAACTAGAAAGGGAGAGTAAACACAAAGGAAGATAATTACTGACAAAAGACATCACAAGAAAGGAGAACATCCAAAGGGAGAGAGTTTGACACAGAAGGATAACACATCACATCAGAGAAGGAAAGATTCTACATCTATCCAGTGAAGGGATTAAAGATAGAAAGAAAGCTGCAAGAATCAAATCAAAGCTATTTGAGCTTACCGAAAGCCAAACATTTGTAATAGTTACATTAGAAAAGCTTGATGAAATTATATATTTCATATTGTATTAGTAATAGTATAGTATGATAATGTAGTATGTTTCCATCAATGCCAAAGGGAGAGATTGATGACATGTAACTGATTGAATGTTTGAAGATGTTAATTTGATGATCATGCAAATCAATTAATGTATTATATTGTCATTGATGTCAACTTGATATAATTTGTATGGTCATGGAAATACTACCAAAGACTTCAAAGAGCCAATGAATCAAGGCTATGCTATCAGTAATGCATACAAGTCAAGTATTCACTAAGTGACTGCATACACCGACGATCAGAGTAAAAGATAAGAGTCACAGTGTTACCCGATGAGCTAATGCACAACATTACCAATGAGTAGAGTTACAGTGTTGACCGATGAGCAAAGCACAGTGTAACCCGACGGAGAGAATTTTAGTGTTGCCTGACAGAGAAGACAAGGATGGAGATCCTGATGACAACTGAAGTCACACCGCTGAAATAGTCAGTTATCACCGATGACTAAATGAAGTGTTGACTGATAGAATAGAGAGTTCAGGAAACAAAAAAATGCTTAGTTGTTAAGAAGCTAAAGATAGAATTAATGGATACTTATGATTTTTTTAATCATCCAAATAAATCTAGAGATAAGTAATTGATTTAAAGCTGATTTGTCCAGTTGGCAAGAAGATATCTTTGAGATAATGCTGGAGTTTGCTTTAAATCTATTAGCAAGAATTGTGGAGCATGCCAAGAATCAAGAAAGCCAAGAAAAGGGGAAATCATGTCTATACAGAGACAAAACCAATTCATTACAAATGGGGGGATTAGGTAAGGAGAAAAAGAGAAGAGGAAATATGCTGAAGAAAATCTGAAGAAGAAGAAAGTCTTTGTGCAGTCCTAATCAACAAGATGAGGAAAGAACTAGATTCTGCAGACACCGACGAACAGTGAGACAAGAATCACAGAGAAGAACAATGTGGAGCAAAGGTATAAGTGATTATATTGATCAGAGAGGTAATGGACTTACAATAAATCTAAAAATCTGCAATTGAGTTGTATGTATGAATAGATCATTAGTGTTTCAGTTTAACCATTGAAGCATAGATCCTCTTAACCAAGAAGGACTTAAAAGTCTTTTACAATTGAGATACTGTGTGTGTATGATTAACACCTTCATGAAATTAAGACTAATAACAACAATTCTATGGAAATATAATATGATTCAATCTAAGAATTGAAGCTAAAAATCTATATCATCTCATGGTTCTCTATCTAAGCTTTGTTAAGAGAGATCTTAGGCTTAATCTCTCTCAAGGACAATCCTAGAATGAGAAATGAATGATAAAAAAATGCTCAAATCTAGCTTAAAAATGCTCAAAATGCTCCAAGATATGTTAGAAAAAAACAAATGCTCCTAAAACATGATATACCAAATGCTATGCAAATGTTGAAATATGATCAAAAGCCCTCAAATGCTCTCCATATGCCTATAAAAAGGATGCTTTTTCTCTTGAAATTATTAGATTCCAAACACAAAGGAAATGACTTGTATTTATAGCATTTTCCCAAGGGTAGGGGGTAGAGTGAGTTGATCATGATCAAAGTTTGGTTAAGTCAAAAGCTTTGAGGTGTTCTTAAATGGAGGGAAAGTTGGTTGGTTGTCTCAAAGATATTAGGAATTAAATAACTCAATCATTTAATTAATTTAGCCATGGAAGGGTGAATGGGTTGGATTTGATCTTTTTGATTTGAACTATACAATTGAAAAATCAATTGCATAATTTGATTAATCCCTTTTAGGCTTGAATTATTTGATTTCATGATTATTTGATCTTTTAATTTGATTTGATTTTTGTCCATTTGTTTTGATAAATGTCCATTTGATTTGATCCATTTGTTTTGCATTGTGATGAGATTTTAAGGCATTTAGCTGAGATTTGCAATTTTGAATGCTTAAGATACACCTGGTCAATTTTAGGTGTCTACAAATGCCCCTCTTTGAATTGATGTGTGAAGTGCATTGATTCAAAGAAAGCTTGATTGTCCTAATCATTGATTCGATGTTGATGAGCTGATTGACTAATATGAAAACTTGATATGAAATTTTGATATGAAATTCTGATATGAAACCCTGATATGAAATCCTGATATGATACCCTGATATGAAACCCTGATATGAAATCTCTAATATGAAACCCTGATATGAAACCCTGATATGAAATGCCGATATGATACTCTGATATGAAACCCTGATATGAAATCTCTAATATGAAACCCTAATATGAAACCCTGATAAAGTTTGAAATTTTAATGCCCCAGATTTGATATAAGATAGATGCAGAATCCCAGTTGGATGATATGATGATGCCCCCTCATAAATGAAATCATATTGATCGTAGGTGTGAAAAATTTGATGACCAATGCTGATTGAATAGATCCAAGATGATTTCATTTATGATAAATAATGATGCTGAGAAAGATGTCAAACAAATGCCCCAATGTGTAGAATATGCAAATTTGGTTTGACTGGGTCAAAAATCTCACAAAATAGGTTAAAATAGCTTAAATAGGTTAAAAAACCCAAATTTTCTATTCATTTTCACTTTTTACTATTGAGATTTTGCTATGAGCCTCTGATGATTGACAGCAATGGAGGTCCCCATTCGAGAGCATAGGTTCAAGAAAGCGCGTAGATATCAGAGACCTCTAGACTATGGGCCTCTGGTGAGTGGTTTGAACTCCCTTAGTGCATTTATTGCTCTTTAAATAGCATTTAATACATGTTTTTGATGCTTTCTATATAAAATTTAGCAAAATGCCACGTAGGATAGATAAAGTGCCACGTAGGACATAGAAAATCCACTTCTGCACATTAAAAATCCATGTAGGAGCAATCCTAAGCCACGTATGATTTAGGACAAAATTGTAACACAAATAGTAATGAGCCGCCTGAAAAACCCTAGTTTTTAAAGGCTGCGTATGAGTTGTTAAAAGCCGCATAGGCCTGTAAAAGTTTGCCTACTTAGTTAAGCACCGCCTCCGAGTAGTAAAGTGGCATGTTTAATGAGTTAAACATCGTGGGGCTTGAAAATTTGTGTACACTAAGTTAAGTGTTGCCTACCATGATGTTTGAAAACTGAGATAGAAAATAGATGGTCTTTTCGATTGATCGTCCAGATGACTCAATTAGATTCCAAGCTAGAAAATGTACGCTCAGATTGTCACGTAGTGTTAAGGATATTAGAAAATTCATAGTGATGAATTTTTGATAGGTCAATCAGATATGATTAAAAATAATTATGAATTGTCCTTGTGTCTCACGATATAGAGGTTAGGAGCAATAAGTTGATACGCTCAAGTTAGAGAAGAGATAGATTTAATGTGTTTTGATTGACGTAGAATGGTTCACCAAGAGAAAGACTAACATGATTCACTTTGTTTCAAAATGTAGGAACATTACTGCAAGTTGCGGGTATGGGGTGTAGCATCCTGGATATTTGATTTAGTAGATGAGCTTATGCCTCCTGAGTGGCGTACTATTGAGACATGTGGACTTAGTTTCCTTTTAGATCTCCCTCAGTTTTAGTTGAACCGAGGGCTTTTGACAGCTATGGCAGAGCGATGGCACTCTGACCATAATACATTTCATTTACCCTTTGGTGAGATGACTATCACACCAGAGGATGTGTATAGATTATTGAGGATCCTGACTCATGGAGAGCGTGTGTATTATGATTCAGTTTATGATAGCAGTGTCTGTAGACGGGTGTTTGGAGACAACACCATTGATGACGATTGCATTACTTGGGCACAGTTTGCCTCTTTTCCCACTTTACCAATGTTGTTAGGAGCTGTGATTGGTGGATTAATTTTGCCAGACAGGAGAGGTCATGGTTTTGTGGTCAGATGGGGCTGGATATTAGAGGACTTGATTGCACATCCACAGAGATTGGATTGGGGCTCCTGTGTTTTAGCATAGTTATATCATGATCTTCATGAGGTTGTTTATCGGTGTAGTGCAGCTCTTTCTGCAGGTGTAGTGGTTTTACAGTTATGGACCTGGGAGCATCTCCCTATTATGAGGCCAGTTTCAGCATGAGTGTGGGTCTGTGGTTATCCGTATGCATTTTTATATGATGGCATGGTTGTCTAGCATCATCTGGGCAAGGTTGATTTTTGGAGATGTACCATTGATGACATAGATCAGGTAGTATGGAGGCCATATCTTTAGTGTGAGAGGTAGCGAGAGGATGACGATGAGCTACCATATATGTTTTCGCCTCGATGGATGATAGGCCGATCACCATTAGTCATTGAGAGATTTTGTTTTGGGAGAGTACTCCATCAGTTCGGCCGAGTTTAGGACATGTTGTAGGGTATGGCACTCTATGCCAGGGTACAGGCTGAGAGATCGATGTGGGGAGCATAGGTGGACTATCGGTTGGCCTATTTGTAGATTGATTAGCTAGGGTATGCAATTTGGGATATGATGACAGAGGTGGTAGATGTAGGGATGTCAGCTGAGTATCGAGAGTGGTTCATGAGACATCATTTTTTTCGATTTACTGATCCAAAAGAGCCTATTCCTGATGTAGATGAGCTCTTAGATGATGATGGAGATGATGGTGACAATGGGGATGATGGTGGGAGACCTCATAGACACAGGGTTCAGAGGGCACCTAGGGCTCCTTGGGTACAGAGAGCTGCAAGACCTTGTATGAGAGGTGGACATGTTAGAGGCTGAGGTGGAAGATTCAGGTAGCCTAGGCAGAGAATAGCATGGGTACAGGTACCTCAGGGTCAGGCTCCTTTGATAGTTGGTGCAGATTGGGCCAGACATAGACATAGATGTGTTCAGGTGGCTAGACAAGTTCCACAGGTGGATCCACAGAGCAGCACGACACCAGTGATATTGCAGGTACCAATAGCACCACAGGCTCCTCCAGCATCACAGGCACCTCCAGTTCCTCCCGTTGCAGATGATTTAGTGTAGGATGTTCGGCGCTTACAGGCAGGGATGACTACGGTTACAACTTGATTGGATCAGGTTTCTACTATGCTATAGTAGTTTCTGGCTACTCTGGCTCTGTTACTGACTAGTGCAAGCACGAGTCAGGAACCTCCTAGTACATAGGATAGAGCAGGTGACAAGGATCCTGATGGTGCAAGGGGTTCAGGCACAGGTATAGCTGGAGATGGATCAGGTGCCCCTATTGGGTCATGAGATAGATTGGGATCCATGATATTTGGATATAGCATTGATGATGTATCATATGTATTTTTTGATCAGGACTTTTGATGTATGGACCATTTTATTGATGTACCTTTGATGTACTGATTTATGTTATAAACATTGATGATGGACATTTATCTATGATGATCTTTGATCCTCCTTTGATGATGTTATGGGATTTCCTTTTATGCATATCTAAATGTTTCTACGATGCATTTATTTCTATTGTGCTATGGATGCAATGACTTTAGAGTAGGACATATATAAATGGATGCAAATGATGATAATGCAACTTATTTCTATATGATTTTCTGATTTAACCATGTATGGGTTATGCAATGCAATGGATACAATAATTAGTGCTATGATAAATGAAATGCAACTATCTTTTTGATTTTGGCTGTATGCAAGTTTAACTTATGATATGCAATTCTAAAATAATATGGATAAATGCATAATGATTAATGTTTCTTTTTCATTGCTTTTCCCTTGACATGAATATGTAATGAATAATGAATAATGAGGATGAATGCAAAGGAAAATCTCATTTTGTTGACTTGAAACCATTAAATTTGATGAAGTGTTATCAACTTATATCCCACCTTGAACTTGGAAAATTGCTAGAAAGACAAGCCATTTCAAAACTAACTTGGAGAATGAAATTAATCTAACATGAAGATGCAATGCAACTAATTGTCCTTGAGGTTTGTGAAAGAAAAGCAAACTAAGATATATTTTCATCATAGAGCGTTGTGGAACTAGGAGTCGATACAATCCTTACTGGTGCCACTGTGACCATAAGAATATGAGTATGACTATTCTTCGTGTGGTAACCCCTTCTACAAAACCAAGTACAACCCTCACTAGTTGAATGACCAACTATGGGGGTATGAATACCGGTTTAATCAGATTCAATGTTGCAAGTGGATGTTGGTATTAAGATATGGAAAATCTAAATAGCCAAGGTATCTGTTTGCATAAAAAAAAAAAGGTTAACCCTCCGTCACATATGAATGTCCTCGATGGTTTTTGGATGACCAGGTCCTGAGACTAATTCACAGAAGTCAAAGAATCTTCCTCAAAATAGTCACTTAGAAGCTTAAGAAAACATCATGTCTTTATCATCGCCAAACTAGTTGAAACATCATTGAGTAGCTAAAAAGAACATGAATTGAAAAAGGATTTAATGAGGAACTCATAAAAAATTTCCAAGTGTTTGTGAAATGTATCAAGATTTTCAAATAATAATTCTAGACAATCTGATCATTTAGGGTGTGTCAATTTTTAATCCTGATAAAATAAGTCAATGAAATGCAAGGATCATGTTATGCGATCAAACTATTTAGGGTTGAACAATGATATCCATCAAAGGTTCCAAAATGTCTCTCCTGAATCTGAAAATCTACTTTTGATGTGTGACCAAGATGTTGCACTATTGAACCTGGTTGGTACCAAAAATTTATGATGTGTGCCCCCAAGTGGTAAATGTGACCAATGTGAAACTTAGGGCAACTGAACTTATAATGTGACACAAATGCAGCTCTAAGACTTTATTAGGATGATGCACAAATAACAGATGCAATGAGGATATGGACAAGTGAGATGAAGGAACTCAATATGTACAAATGCAACTAGGAAACACCTAAGGGACAAAAGGTGCCTGTTTCCAGATTTTCACCTCTTGGGATTATTGCTCTTTTTCTCTTTTTTTTTCTACCAAGGTGCCTATTTCTAGGTTTTCACCAAGGCACTTTTTTTCTCTTTTTCAAATGTTTTTGGCTTTTTGAACTTTTTGATTTTTTTGTATTTTGATCTTTTCTCATTTTTTTGGTATTTTTGAATTTTTTCATGTGCAAAGGTGATGGTTGACTCATCTGATACTCTCAACTTATACTCTTTCTTCTAATACTCTATCCTCTAAATTAGGTGTGAAACTTCTTAAGATGGATGCTATTGATAGGTTATAGCAATTCATCACCATCACAATCAACCAGTTTGTAGGTCCCCATTCCAAATGAAGAAACAATGACAAAAGGACCAAGCCAATTTGCTTCTCACTTTCCTTTCTTTTCTCTATCAGCCTGATTTTTTGGATTTTCTCTTAATACTAGATCCCCTATTTGAAAGGTTCTTGGATTGATATGCTTGTTATAGTTCCTAGAAATTCGATTCTGATACACTTTCAAATGATCATAGGCTTGAGTTTGATGTTCTTCCAACAATTCCAATTGTTGAAGATGGGCAAATCTATAATCCTCATCCTTTATTAATCCATGCAATGAGACTCTGAGGGTTGGTATTTCAACTTCTAAAGGTAGAATATCTTAGGCCCCATAAACCAATGAAAAAAGTGTAGCTCCTGTCAGGGTTCGAATACTAGTTCTATAGGCCCATAATGCTGGATTGATTTGAAGATTCCAATCCTTTCCTGATTTTCCAACGGATCTCTTAAGGATTTTAAGGATGTTCTTGTTGGTAGCTTCTACTCTTCCATTACCTTGGGGATAGTAAATGGATGAAGAGTGATATGTAATATGGAATGTGTCACAAAGTTCATCAACATCTTTGTTCTTAAACTATTTTCCATTATCTGTGATGATGGCGTGAGGAATGCCATATCTGCAAATGATATGATTTAGGATAAACATGGAAATTTGTTTCCCTGTGGCAGTTGATAAAGGGACAAATTCAAGCCATTTAGTGAAGTATTCTGTTGCTGTGATTATATACTTGTGTCCATTTGAAGAAGGTGGATAAATCATACCAATCAAGTCAAAACCCCATTGATAGAATGGCCATGGTGTGACAAAAGGGTGTAATTCTTGCGCTGGTGCAAGGATCAAGTCTCTGTGGTATTGACATTTTGCACAAACTTTGACATATTGACAAGCATCTCTTTCTAAGGTTTTCCAAAAGTACCCTATACGTAAGATTTTCTTAGCTAGGTTCAAACCATTTGAATGTGACCTACAAATCCCCTCGTGGACATCTTTTAAAGATAATTTTGATTCATCTTCCTCTAGACATCTAATGAGCATCCCATCAAGACCTTTACGATACAATGTGTTAGAAAGGATAGTATAACATGCTACGTGTCTTATGAAATTTTTCTTTTGAGCGCGGGTTTGGTCTATAGGTAGGGTTTGATTTTTGAGGTAGGCATAGATGGGTCCATACCATGGTGAGTCATGTCCATTTAAAAGGGAAATAGTTTGGGTATCAGGTAGGTCAAATGTTGGTTTAACCAATTCTTCCACCAAGAACTCATACTTTTCATTTTGATCGGGAAACTGAAGTAAAGATGCCAAAGTAGCCATTGCATCTATTGCTCTATTCTCGTCTCTTGGAATTTGTTCAAAAGTAATCAAAGCAAAGTACTTTTTCCAATTATCCACCAATTTATTGTAAGGCATCAATTTTTCATCCTTAGTATTATATTCATCATTAACTTGATTAATGACTAATTGAGAGTCCCCATAGACTTGTAATTCTGTGACATTCCATTCCAAGGCCATCTTGATTCCTATGA
>MU227819.1:3250053-3299495 GCA_018584345.1 Thuja plicata
CAGAGGGCAGTGATAGATAACATACACTGACCCATTTGTTGGTGACATCCTTTTGTTCTCTCACCTTGGGTGCTAAAAGAGTCAGAGATTACAAATCTAACGGGAGGACAAACTGTTAACCAACACATAGCTCCACCAGGTACACTTCTCAAATGAATAGACTGGTATACTCTATATCATATCAGCATTGAATCTAATCTCACTTCCTTGTCAATTATATCCTTGATAGTCATGGCTCGGTGATCCTATTTGGATTCGGTTAAACAAGTAACCAAATTTGTAGCCATAGTTCGTAGAATAGGTGCTTTACCGGTCATACAAAATCCAGTAACTCTATGGATTAACTCTTCTTAAATCTTGTGAGGCTTGCCCAACCAAATAATTGATCATTTAATCTTCTCAAAACATATCTTATCCATTCTGGATGAAAATGATCATGTATCTAAGTCGCATAAGTGAAACCTTTATGAACTAAATGTATATGCTCGTCTTTCACCTTCACATCATCGCTCAACTTAAGAAATTCATTATAGATGTCATCAACTCCAATTTCTCCCAATTTGTAGTGTATGAATGAAAAAATTTCTTAAGTTAACAATACACCATAGGGTATCAAAGATAGGGCACCCATTGGATCATTTTCATTTGCCTTCATCGAGTGTAACTTGAATACAAGCCTTGTCTTATCAATGATGTCGACCAAAAATGGAGTATCAATAATGTTAATAATTAAAAAAAACAATGATTCCTGTAAGGATATTTGTAGTTCAAGCTATAACCTTGACTTCACCGATTAGAGTCTCCTGCACGAAATCTTAGTCCAAAAACTAAAAAATAATTCTTTCTATGGAATGTAACCAAATGTTCTTTAGTAAAATTTGTTAGAATGCAAAGTGATAAAAGAGTTTACTTTCTCATATTTATAACTTTTGAGAATGTAGTCATTAGACCTAATGGTCAGATAGTGCTTTCCACTGACCACAACAGTTAAAACAAAATACTTGTTATATGCACATAAACACTTTATCTTCACTAACCATCATTAACTCACAAATAGGCATCTCAAAATGCATATGAATATTACCGCTCATGAAATTAAGAGATCGCTAAATAACTTGACTTTAAGTGCTCCTCCTAAGAAAATAATGTGCTTAGTTCACCAATGGATTCTCCACATTTCCTAGAATTATGGAGTTCTTAGTTAACTCTGACAAATTCAATTCTCCTTTCCTCACTATGTATTCTTCATATCATTTCTTATTTCATCAACATTAATAGTTTCTTCACCTTTGGCATTTTCATCATTGTTCACTGGTCGACTCTAGTATACTGTCTTTCTCTACATGACCTAGAAAGATGGAAAACCTTATTACATACATAAAAGACCATACCTATTGGATTCTAGGGTCTAGAATTGTCTCTTTATGACCTTAATATATTTTTCACAGACATATGTCCATAGTTGTGACATTTAGAACAAGTAACATCAGACTGGTTACCTTGAAGTATAGGTCTATGAATGTTGTAATCATATGACCATTGATTGTTTCTTTTCATCCTACACTCATTATCTCTATGTCAAAACTTGTTGCAAGGGTAACAAAATCCATGAAATGTATTAGGTCTAGCATTGTAGTTATTAGTTCTTACATAAGAGTTTTCTGATCTAGCAGTAGAACCACTAGGTCTAATATTTGGACCAATCAGTTTAAACCAACATATATTGGAAATATTACCTTCCTTATGACAATTAAAACATACCGGTATATACCTTCTCTTTCCATTATTATTTTTCACCTTGGGTGTTGATTTTCTTTTTGCATTGATGTCCTTGGTGCCAGAAGATTCACCAGCTTCAAGTTTGTAAAACCTAAAACTTGTTTCTCTCCATTCATCTTCTGTCTTTCAAGTTCTTCATCAAGTTTAACATAAATCTTTTTGAATTTATCTAATATATCATTTGTATCTTTCAAATATTCTTTTACCTTTTCATTCTATTTCCTTATCCCCTCATTCTCTCTTTGAATATCAGCTTTATCTTCATATGTATCATGTAAGTGTTCCTTCAATGTAGCAACATATTGCTCTGATCTGAATAGTTGCTCCAACATTTCTATTAGGGTTTCATCTTTAACCTTTAGGGAATCTTCAATAATTTTCTTGGCATTATCAACACCCCTTCTTCTTTCAAGTTCTTCAACCATCCTGACAGACTGACATTCAAGTTCTCTTTTCAGATTTTCCACTTCACTTTTGAGTCAACTTTTTTAATCCATCAGATCTGCAAGTGCTTTCTCTGATTCTTCAAATAAAATATCTTTAGATAGTTATTCAATATAGTCTTGAATTTAACTCAACTACTCAACAAGCTCTCTTCTCTTATCAAGGGAATTCCTCCGCTTTTCCTTTAGTTCATTGATAAATTTTCTTGCATCCTCAAGTTTCTTTTCATACATGTATCTAAACATGTTGACTTATAGGGATATTTTCCTCAAGTTGTTAGGATCAATATCAGGAGGAACAATGAGCTATGATACATATTTTTGAAAATCTTGTGACTAAGAAGGGGGGGGGTGAATCAGTACATATAGGTATTGACCTAATTCAGCCACCAATCTGATTAATTGCACTAGCTACTTCCAAACCACAAAGCATATGAATGAAGTAAACAAATAATAGTAAACAATATCAAGAATCTACAACTGTAACACATATAACACAAGTATTTTTTCATGGAAAACCTTTTTAGAGGGAAAAAAATATGTTGGGGATGACACCCACAAGCCCAATACAAAAGTAAATGAGTTTTCCCTATTAGGAGCTACAAATACCCTTTTTGAGGGTTCACCCTATTAGGAGTGATAAGTACACTATTAGGAGTGATAAGTACACTATTAGGAGTACAAACAAATCAGTCTAGATCTAACTCACTAGAGGATTTTGAACCTCAATTAAGAAGCTACCCTATTAAAGGATTTACAAATAAGAACTTGTTAAAGTTCACCATGTAAGAGGATTTGACCTGCTGCAACTATTAGGGAACAACAAGATTGTTAATTTTTAGAATGGAATTGGTTGCCTATCAGATCCATTCAACTTCTTTCCTTCTTGATGCTATACTAATCTATGATCCTTCAGTTCATGACCACCCATCCTGAAAATATGATCAAAGCCCTAATTAAAACAATTTAGTACTCCTTATATAGACTAACATTAGGTCACAAAAGACTTAGAACTTTCCACCACAATCATATCAATAGATTCGCCAACCTCCTCAAAATTAGTGTCAACAACATCCAATATTTCATCCTTAAATGTATTACCAATATTTAAAATTAATATTTCAGCCTCAGATCCACCACCTTAATCAAATTAACATAAAACTTTGATCATTGATCAGATAGGTAAACTGTCTTCACTCTAAAAACATAATTCAATCAAAACTTTGAAATAAACTATTTTGGTTGGAATCGTAGATTTCTCATACCACATACATACTGTATCTTTGATCCCAACATCTAAATATTTCCTCAACTCGACTACTACCACAATCTATCTAATATTGTTCTTCCTTAACACCAGTCAACATACATAGTTGATATTTCCTTTATTGATCATGTACAATTCTTACCGGTCACAATAATCATGATAACTGGATACATTTCCATCAAGCACAACCAGTTATGGATCTACTCTTGACCGCTCTACATATCACCTCCAAAATTTATCATAATTCCAACACAATGCAGTTGTTAAAGACATCTTCACTGAGAAAGAGGTCTCTAGGAGAATATGTAGGTGGATCAACATGATCAAAGAATTCAATATAGATGT
Source organism: Thuja plicata (assembly GCA_018584345.1). Taxonomy (NCBI): domain Eukaryota; kingdom Viridiplantae; phylum Streptophyta; class Pinopsida; order Cupressales; family Cupressaceae; genus Thuja; species Thuja plicata. Next base: position 3,253,888 of record MU227819.1, read on the forward strand.
TCAAGTTACCGAATTGGTAAGAGGCCAAGGGTTAGAAAAACTGACGACTCAATAAAATCTTAATGCTAACCATGTTAATGTCTTAGAAGAAGATCAAAGGTCATTAATATGTGATCTTGACCAGTGTGAATGGTACACAAAAAATATTATATACTTTTAAAAGATGATTTTCCCATAATATGGATGATAACAAGAAAAGAACCATGAAACTACATGCCATCAAATATGACATAGTCAGTGGATAACTATGGTGGAAAAGCAATGAAGGTGTATTTCTTAAATGTGTTGATCAGAAACAAGCAAAGAAGATTCTAGAAGAAATGCATAGGGGAGTGTGTGGTGGTTATTACATGGCTAAAACAACTTCTCACAAGGTGTTGAGGTCTGGTTTCTGGTGGCCAAATATTTTCAAAGATGTACATCAAATGATAAGAAATTGTGATGCATGCCAAAGGTTTTTAGGTAAGTTGAAATTTTTTGGTAACTTACCTCTTAGGCCTGTAAATGTTCAAGCACCATTTCAGTAGTGGGAGTTATATTTTTTTGGAGAGATTGCAGGGAAGTCAAGTGGTGGTCACTCATGGATTTTGGTGGCTAATTATTATATTACCAAGTGGGTAGAGGTCATTCCTACTAAAAGAGATACACACAAGGTGGTTGTAGACTTTCTTTTGGAGAATATTATTTTAAGATTTGGATGCCTAGAAAAAATGGTAGTTGATAATGCTATGTGTTTCAGGTATGATGAATTTGATACATTTTGTTAGAAGTATGGGATTCAAATATCTTATTCTTCTCCATACCACCCAAAAGGAAATGGCCAAGCTGAATCAAACAGTAAAAGCTTGATTAAAATCATCAAGAGAGTCCTAGAAGAAAATAATAAGGCTTGGGGTTTCAAATTGAGATTTACATTATGGGCTGATAGGGTAAATGTTAAAAAGGAAATCGAATGTGCACCTTTTGACCTTGTATATAGAATTCAGGCCAGATTACCCCAAAATACTTGATGCAAATGTATAAGTTTGTGTAGGCTTATGATGAGGACTTGGAAGATGAAATGAAGATAAGAATAAATGATTTAATACAACTAGATGAGACAAGAAGATAAACATATGTAAGGAATGAAAAATTATAGCTGCAGATCAAAGATTTATATGACAAGAAAACCACTGCCAGAAGATTTGAAGTGGATGATATGGTCCTCATGTGGAATTCCAGATTGGAAGACAAAGGTAGACAGAAAATTTGACCCTATCTGGTTAGGCTCGTATATTATTGACAACAAATGGGGTGAAGACTCATATTTGTTAAAAAACATGAGAGAAGATACTCTGGAATTGCCAGTTCATGGACAATTTTTGAAGCATTATTAGTCTTGGAATAATGGAATATATCCATGAATAATAGATAGGTTATATATATGTATATAGTTTTGTGTGTGTGTTTTAGGTTAGGTTTTGTGCTTTGTTTTTAGGGTTGGTCTGCTTAACCTTTGAGATTATGGTTTTCTCATCTTATCTCGAGAGGATAAGTGTCCCCAATTAGAGCCACTATTGGGACTGTAAAATTTGGCTTAGGTTTTGTTTCTCCTTCAGATCTGGTGATTGTATGTTTTTCCTTGTTTAAATTTTTTCATGGTTCGAGCAATGAAAGTTAGAAATTGAGTTGGAAAGAAAATGTTTTAAATCTGAGCTGGTTTCATCTTATTGGTCTATACATGGTGTCATGGAAGTCAATCATATTAAAAATTATTTTTATGCTTTATCGCTAGGTCGCGAGTCATATTTGGTCAAAGTTCCTTTGTATGCGAACTAGCAATGAATTTTAATGGTTAGGCGCAAGATCGTGAGGTTTAGTAAAGCTAATATTTTAAGGTTGCATTCTTGCATTGAGGTTAAGTCTCTTGTATCGCAAGGTTGAAATGGTCTTATTTTTCAACATCAAATGGTTGTGATGTTGTGCTAGTAGTTAGTTTGAGTCTTAGCGTAAGGTTGCGAGTTGGGAGTCGAGTCAATTTTTTATGTTGCGATCTTGCACTAAGGGTAATGTGGCCATTAAGTTTAGTTTATCGCAACATTGCATGACAACTAATTGTTAACTTTTTCAAGTTGCAATAATGCGATAGTGCTTGTTATTTGTTAAGTATGGGTTTGTCACAGGTTTACAAGATAGTTCAAGGGTTAATTTTATGAAGTGCAAACAAGCAAAAATGTGCCACGTGTCCTATGTTTCAAAGTTAACTAATGTTTACTCTAGGAACCACAATATTGCAAGTGTTTTATGAAGGGTATGAAGTTTGTTGCAATAGTGCAAGATTGTGACACATGTACCATGAAGATTAAAAGGAGAACAAGCCTTGTCACAACATCACAAAGGGTTAGAAAGATTCCATTAGTTGATTGTGGTAATGCGAGATGTTGCCACATGCCTTGGATGAGAAGATAAAGTGTTGGCACAAGGTCGTAGGTTTTCTTTGCCTAAAATTTTCTTGGTTGTGACCATGCGACATAATGTTAAAGATGACTGTTGGTGCAATTTTGTAGGTCTATGATATCATTTCTTTAGAGGGTTGCGACCGTGCAAAATGACAGTTATGACTTTGTGCAAGGTCGCAAGACATAATGGAAGTGGTATTTTTGTGATCCAAAGCCACGTTGGATGCCATGTAGATAGTTGAATGGAGTTCAAAAGTAGCAAGTGGGGTCTTGACCAATATGTTTGTGACATAATGAAGGATGTATAGTTGTGCTAGCATTTTTTTCAAGTTATTCAAAAATTGCTCAAAGATTGAAAATTCACATCTTGATGACATGACCGCTTATTTTCACAGCTAACCTCAGTTATTGTGAATGCATGACATTAATCTCGAGTTGATGGAAAAAGAGTTGGTACATGAGAAAGAGCTTTAAAGCTGCATCAACAATCATCATTTTCATATCAAATCTCAATTTTTTTCTGTATGATAGCAGAAGCACCTGAGATTAAGTCGTTGCTTTGCAGAGAAATTAGTGCATTAGTGAAGCTTTTCTGTATGGTTTGAGAGTTCATTATTTCATAAAATGGTAGAACCAAGTACTTCTACCAAATAAATAGTTACAGGAAAGTAGAAGAAGGAAAAATTCTCAGAGGAATGGGTTCAATTACTACTGAGGTTGTCAAATGCGCTATCAACCAATGATCAGACATGGAAAGATACATGTTTTCAATGCAAGAACCCAAAAACTTCTGGTTCTACTAGTTCTTCTCCTTTCCTTTTCTCTTTCAACAATAGAGTAAAGGATGTCCTAATATCTAACCCTTGGATTTTAAATATGGAAAAGTTTATTGTTCCTTATGTCTTTGAGGATGTTGACCTATTAAGAACATTGGCAAAAAATTATTGCTCTCTTACGAAGTGTATCAGGAAAAAGGATAAAACTACACTGGTGAGAATTGATAGAGCCATTTTTGTAAAAGCATTTGGCATAACTTGAGCCATGAGCATTGACATCAACCTAGATGAAGAGAAAAGACAATATCATTTGCATAAGCATTTTTTGAAGAAAAATTTCATTCCCAAGTTTATGCTGAGGGCTGGGAGGAGAACTATACCGATTCCAGACAATGTGAATGAACCTTATGATCTAGACATATTCCATAATTACCTCAAGTATATTGTGTGCAGTCTGTGCAAAGTGTTGGGAGGAGGAAATATAGTGATTGAATATTTGCTTATGTTAGCTATGGACATGAAACACCCACATGTAAATAAAGAATATGATTATGTGGGTTTTATAGTCAACATAATTTACAATGACCTGGCTTCTATACAAAGTGATCCTTCCAATGTTGATTTTAAGAACTATTCAATCCTCATGCATCTTATTTTGTTCTACAATTTTGACCACATAGATGAGGAATTGATACATGGAATGTGAAGATTGGAAGATCCAGAGAAAATGGTTATGGTGAAAAGGCTTTAGAAACCATCAAAGTTACCAGTGTGAAACCAAATTCAATAAACTTTGCTAACATTCTCATAGAACATTAATGATGGAAGTTTTTGAATAGGTTATGAGTGTCTCTCAAAGTGTGATCAGTTTTGAATCTTTAAAAACAAAAAAATTATGGTTATCAACAAGCATGTGTACAAAATGTAGAGTCATGGAAAACATGACTTATTGGTTTGAGAGAATTCTCAAAAGAGATATCATCCCATGGAATGCATTCATTGTTGGACATGCACATCGGATGGTGAATTATTGGCAATGCACCCAAATGTCTCAAAGCATATTCTCATGAAAATGTTATGGTGAAAATACATGAAGAAGGTGGTAGTACAGGAAATTTCCAAGAGCCATTTGTCAGATCATCTCATGGATATGACATTTCATGGAATTCGATGATTGCACAATATGAACAAAATAATATTTGTTGATACTTTAGAAGCTCCACAACAAACAAGAGTTTCAGTTGTAAAATCTCCATTCACAAACTTAGCCAATACTATCCCAATGAGAATGACACGGAATAACCATTATTCAAGGGTTTTGTTAAAAAGTTTTGTTGGAATTTCTTTGGTAGATATGCATGTAAAATGTGGAATCATCAACAAGCACAGAATTGAGGAGAAAAAATGGGTATAGAACCTTCAAGAAAATGTACTAGTGTAAAGTTGCACTCAAAAACCTCTTCTAGCATCCTTTGTGCTTGTGCCAAGATGGGAAGCTTCTGAAATAGTGTATGGACATCACTAAAGCATAGGAAAAATCAAGATTCTTATCAGACAATATGGCTTGAGATGTGCTCATGGAGATAGATAACAAAAAAAAATTACATGCATGAGAGCATATTGAATCCCTTGAAAGGGTTGTTATAATAAAGAATGAGTGAAATGACTACAAGATGTGTTTAAAACAACCTTGTTGAGAAAATACATGGAAAATTTCAAGAAAATGCAATGATCAAGTGTAAAAAAAAATGATTCTCCCACCATTGAAAGTAATGACAAGTGCTAAAATAGTGCACGGGCATCTATGATTTTGGATTTTGGTCAATTTTATCGTTGGAAATACTCTGGTTAACCTATATGTAGAACGTGGAAGTAGATGCAAAGCATGTCATTGTTTTGTAAAGAAATATGGTCTATTTGAGCACCATGATTGTGGGTTGTGAGAAAAATACAATTGTTTAAAATGTAAATGACAAGAGAAAAGAGACAATGCTCGTGGGAAGCATATGAACATCAATCAATGATTCAAAGATACATAAACTTTTGTTAACTATTGTAGTTCAAAATCCTCCCATAGAAATGCATGAAAAATGTGGAAAACATGGATGTAAGACACATTTTCAGTGTGCACATGTCAAGACAAATGTGGGTGCATTTAAATGAAGGAGGAAAACCATTTGAGAGGCTGCCTCAAAGAGAGGTCATTGCAAAGAATGAAATATAATGATTGAACAATGTGCATGCCATGGACTTCAGTATGAAAATGGTGCTTGGTATTATGAACCAAGTTACAAATGCATCTAAACTATAGAAATGGGTTGTGACCCCTCTTCCAATCACCATTGTGGGTTGCAAGATGGTTGTTAAAAATCGACGATGCAAAGAAAGGTAATTGTTTCTCAATGTGTCCAGAAGTATTATCATTAGTTATGTTTTAAAGAACACAAGGCATATTTGATGTTGGATACACACTCAACTCCATTAGTTTCAAGGTATGAAATTGGCAGAATTATCAAATAAATTATTTCTATCATGTTGTGATTCAAAGGTGATTTTATGAGTGAATGAATATATCATTATTGGCAAGGAATTTCAATGTGGAAATGAGGAAATGGAAGTAAGTTCAGTAAATATTTTGAAGTGGTTGGACTTTGAAATTTATGTCACATGGTAATAAAGTTTGGATGAGATACAATTTGGGAAAATATATTCATAATCTAAAGGATCCTTTCATTATTAGAGGCTTGATGTGTAAATTTTCATAATAAGTGAACCTTGCAGAAAGCTGGTGATGAGTTCCAAAAGAAAGCTAATGATTGAAATCATAAAGAAGCTATATTTTCCAATTGCTTCAAAGGTTGAAGCGAAAGATCTATTTTATACCCATATTTCAATATAGATTTGACTTGACATCACCATTGCAAAATTATGCCTCAACTCAATCATTCTACTCTTACATAATCTCTTAAAAGATATATAAAATCATTGCAAAATTCTACAAGCCCATGAAAGGAGATGATATTTTATCAAAATTACATCAGACTATATTTCTTTGAAGGCCAAGTTGTTTGTGATTGCAAGAAGATGTAGTTATCACCTCAACTAAATTGATGACTTTTCTCCCTCTTTGAAATAGGTAGATCTCAAAATCTCATTTTGTAAATGTGATTCATGTTTCTTGTTATACTGAAAGCTAGCCTTTGGGATCCATCATTGTAAAAGTTAGGCAAAGTCTAACTTGTGTTCCAAAAAGGTAGTTATTCTAAGTGGTTGTCTCAAGAAACGACTGGGTAGTTTGTTGGCAAGTTGAATATAAAAGTTTATATGACTCTATTTATTTTTTTCATTATGGCAACAAATTCGTATGAATTTTTGCAGTCAGCACACATTATCAGAAGATTAGAAATTGGCTAAGTACAGAAGACTAGATAGTTAGTAGAGTACCAGAAGAACAGAGTAACAGTGCATGTGCATACGACCGAGTTAGGGAATTTTACTTTGAATATAAGCTTTTAAGTATGTATTCATGCTAATCATAAGAGAGAATGATCATATCTACAAGTATGAAGAAGTTATAGCAAGATGAAGTGACTGAGACAGTAAAGGGCAGAACAAGACATAGCAAGGAACAGACTATTATAGTTTTGATTAGCGTGTGTTCATTTTTTATTAAAATGATATGTGCCTTGGAAGATAAGCTTATAAGTATGTGTACATGCTAATTCTAAGAGATCATGATCAAATTTTCAAGTATGAAGAAGATACAGCCAGTTAAAGAGGTATAGCCAGTGAATGCCAGAACTGGACAAAGATCATGGAAAGAGCCGACAGAGATTGTTTTGGTATAGAAGTTGCACATATCCTTAGGAATTTCATATTTGTAATAGTGATTTTTAGTGATCTAATCATGTGTGGTTAAAGGCTCATGACTTTATTCATCTGGAGAAAGAAATTAGAGCTAATTTTGCGGAGCGGGCTGTGTGAAGAGACACGTTTGTTCGGTTTGAGTAAAGAAGTTGTAACTGATGTTGTGCCAAATTAATGAAGGGTTGTGTGCTTAGTTAATTGATAAAGATAGATGGTAAAATGTTTCCTATAGCTGACATGTTCATTTAATTTTAGGAAGTACTTATAGAAGGTCATTTGTGATCGGAAAAGTTGCGAAAGCTAGAGATAAGAAAAGAAGAGCAGAGTGTTAAAGCAACAAAGCTATATCTATCATATGTTGATGATATAGATATTGAAGTAGAATATTTTAGAGTGTAGTTAAGATTTTTATAGTGCTTTACAAGAGGTTAAACCATCAGCACACAAAAGGAACTAATCAGACAATCAGTGTCACAATAGCAGTTCACCTTGCAAATACAGTGTGTATCAAAGATCCAGAAGGTTGTAGCCTTCACCATTTGAGTAGTGTGCTCTTGGATAGTGAGTCCACCACACCTAACAAGGTTATTTTAAAATAATCCTAATAGGTTTCAACCCTTAACAAGTTCATTGTACTTCATGTATTGTAAAGACAACTCCTAACAGGGTTAAGGATCTTCTAATAAAGGATCATAAGAAACTAGTACAAAATATTTGTGGGTACTAATTCCCACCGAGGTTTTCACCTGCATTGGGTTTCCTTGTAATCATATTTGGTGTTATGAGTTGTGTATTTTTATCTTACTTGAATTGATATTCAATTCAGTACTTAATCATTGAAGTTAAGATTCAAGATAAGAAGAGAAAGTATTAATAGATAGATCACTGATTCACCCCCACCCCCCCTCTAAGTGATCCTAATCCTAACAATTGGTATCAGAGCTCTAGTCCTCAGAAAATAAGTTTAACCACTTGAGGAGCTCATGGACAAGGTAGAAATGAAACACCTAAAAAAGAATCTTGAGGTAGCCCTTGAAGAACTTGACACATCTAAAAAATAAAATGAAGATCTTAAACTAAAAGTTAATGGCATGCAAATACTTATCAAGAAACTAAAAAAACATTAAGGAATTGTTCTTCAAATGATTTGGGAGAAGTATTCAAAAAGTTGAATGAAGAAAATTCATCTATGAAGGATTGGATTGAAGAATTTGATGAAAAGCTATGTAAAAATCAAGATGCCTATGATGATCAAGTCAAAGTAAACAAGAAGTTACATGAAGAACTGAGACAAGGAAACATGGAAATCTTGGAGCTAAGAAACAACAAAGAGAAGATGGAATTTTAATTGATTTCAATAAAGAATCATATTGACAATTTACACACAAGCAAGGATCTGATAGAATCACAATTGCATTCTCAAAAGGTTAAAGGAGATAATACAATGAAGCACAAATTTAGATTGATGCCATGCGAGAAAGAATAAAAGCACCAAAGGACATCACAGATACTAAGGAGATTGGAAATCAGACTATAGACAATGTTGAACCACCTAAGGATGAATGCAAGCTAGTTGACCATACTTGTTATGCATGTAAAAATCATGGACATATTGCAAGGAATTGTAAAGAGGTAAGACCCTTCAATGGTTACTATTATTCATGCAACAAATTTGGTCATAGAGCTATGAATTATAAAACAAGTTAGAGCAAAAAGAATCAAAATAATCAAAGAAATCAGAATCAACAAAGACAAAGAAGTTATCCTCAGCCAATTGTTAGAAGCCCTCAGAACATTACATGTCAGATATGTAATTACAATGGACACATAGCCAAGTAGTGCAACATGATGAATAATAAAATCAGACCTCCTATCATTTTTCACTCATGTGGAAAAGCTGGACACATCTCTAAGCATTGTAGATCTAGAGCGCAGAAATAGGAAAGCCCTAAAAAGTCAGAAGATTCATTATGGGATGAGGCTAGAGAAATAAAATTTATGAAAGCTACAGAAGATACAAGCAAGATCTGGGTAGAATTAAAGAAGGATAACAATGTTAACAGTGTAGTAGATGCATATGTTGTAGAAGCATTTCCTATTTCTGGTTAGATGACCCTCATGGTCATAGGGGGAGCTTGATTAGCTCTAGCCCCTGCGTGGCTGGTATACTCACCATCTGAGTATACACCTTGGATTATAATTGTTTGGTGACATTTTGGTGTTGTATGGAAGAGCACTCGATCTAAATTATTATCAGGAACAAGAACGAAAGTTACAGTTGCTTCCTGTGTCTACACGGCAAGTATTAATGGCGGAAATCTACTTTGCAATCACCAAGTCCTCACTTGCAGTAACAATAAATTATTGGAGATCATAGAAGCCCTAGAAGTTGTATTATTAATGCATTAAAGTTGTTCTCATCAGTGAAGAAAGGAGATTGATAATCATTATTTGTTAAGCAAAGTAATTCGAGTTTGAAATGAAGCCCAAGCACGGACACGTCATTTCAGAAATTAGTTGAAAAAATACTTAGCAATCGAGTAAGCGGCTGGATAATAAAAGGAGCACTTATAGTCAATAAACTCTTTGAAACATCAAGAAACTCTTTGAAACATCTCGGAAGTGATTTATCAGTATGCTTCAGTACATAAATTTCATGAAGCTGAATTGGTCAAAATCTTGTTGAGCAGTGTTCTATGTGAGAGTATCAGTATAGCCATTGGAGATATATTTTTTTGGATCCAACTTGATGTTATCCTTGGAAGTGCATACTTAATTTTGATCATCTAAGTTTGAATACAACAAAAGAATGTTCACGTAAGAGCATAAATGATTGAAGATACAATTTGAAATATCACAAAGCAGATAAAACTATTATGACAGGTCCACAAGATTTTGTGCCCATCGCCAAGGACATGGAGGATACATTCGTGGTTGATAATATTGAAGTATCAATGGCAGAAATGGATATTGATCTAGCCAATTTTGAAGAAACATTTGTGAGTACTCAAGAGGCTGAGAGTCTTTATATCAGAAAGAAGATATATTGATTTAAGATATCACAGAAAAGGAAGCAGAAAAAGAGAAGACTGAATTGATGGATAGTTCCCCATCATTGTTGTCAAGTTTAACACCCATAAAAGACTTAGAATCATGGGGAGTAAATAAGTAAGGGGGAGTATATAATCTGAAGGAGTCATGAAAAATAGATCAGATATTACAGAAGAGAATTATATGAAGAAAAGACTTAGTGAATTGGTTAGCAACTTTACACTTGATCTTAGTTCACTCAAGGTTGGTCAAGCATCCTTGAAAGAGTTTGCAGCAAAAGGTAGAGAAGATAATATCAAAGGGGGAGTAGAATAATGTATATAATATGGAGTCTTTCATATGACCAAGGTCCTAGCACAGACTTGGATAAGATGGAGAAGCTACAATATGCATTATGCACCCATCTACAGATTATTGCATTTTGGGAGAAAGAGATCCAGAAGTTGAAGATTGCATATCCAGATGTGTATGCTGAGTAAATACATAGAAGTGTTTTTGAGCACCTTTGTCATTAATGTCAAAGGGGGAGTAGAGTATGAAGAATATGGAGTCTGGTATATGATAAGAGGGAGATATAAGATAGAGTTTTTGTATAAGAGTACAGATAGTAACTTCACCATATTCCTTTGTTTCCATTAATGTCAAAGGGGGAGATTGTTGGAAAGTTAACTATACTGGTTTATATGACTCTATTTAGTGTTTTCATTATGGAAAAAAATTCATATAAATTTTTGGAGTCAGCACACATTATCAAAAGATCAAAAATTGGCTAAGTACAAAAGACTGGACAGTTAGTAGAGTACCAGAAGAACAGAGCATCAGTGCACATGCATACGACTGAATTAGGGCATGTGCCTTTGAAAATAAGATTTTAAGCATGTATTCATGCTAATTATAAGAGAACATGATCAGATCTGGAAGTATGAAGAAGTTATAGCAAGATGAAGTGACTGAGACAATAAAGGGCAGAACATGATAGAGCAAGGAACAAACTATTATAGTTTTGATTAGCGTGTGTTCATTTGTTATTAAAATGCTATGTGAATTGGAAGATAATATTATGAGTATTTTTACATGCTAATTATAAGAGAGAATTATCAGATCTACAATTATGAAGAAGATACAGCCAGTTAAAGAGGTACAACCAGTGAATGCCAGAACAGGACAAAGATCATGGAAAGAGTCGATAGAGATTGTTTTGGTACAGAAGTTGCACATATCCTCAGGACTTGCATCTTTGTATTAATGATTTTTAGTGATCTAATCATGTTTGGTTAAAGGTGCATGACTTGATTCATCTGGAGAAATAAATTAGAGCTAATTTTACGGAGCGGACTGTGTGAAGAGACGCGTCTGTTCGGTTTGGGTAAAGCAGTTGTAACTGATGTTGCACCAACTTAATGAAGGTTTGTGTGCTTATTTAATTGATCAATATAGATGGTAAAAGGTTTCCTAAAGCTGACATGTTCATGTCCTTTGAGTAAGTACTTATAGAAGGTCATTTGTGATCGGAAAAGTTGTGAAAGCCAGAGATAAGAAAAGCAGAGCAGAGTGTTAAAGCAAAAAAGCTATATCTGTCATATGTTGATGATATAGATATTGAATTAGAAGCTTTCAGAGTGTAGTTAAGATTTTTATAGTGCTTTACAAGAGGTTAAATAATCAGCACACAAAAGGAACTAATCAGACAAGTAGTGTCACAGCAGCAGTTCACCTTGCAGATACAGTGTGTGTCAAAGATCCAGAAGGTTGTAGCCTTCACCATTTGAGCAGTGTGCTCTTGGATAGTGATTCCTTGGATAGTGACTCCACCACCCCTAATAGGGTTATTGTAAAAGACTCCTAACAGGGTTTGACCCTTAACAAGGTCACTGTACTTCATGTATTGTAAAGACAACTCCTAACAGGGTTAAGGATCTTCTAATAAAGGATCATAAGAAACTAGTACAAAATATTTGTGGGTACTAATTCCCACCAGGGTTTTCACTTGCATTGGGTTTCCCCATAATCATATTTTGTGTTATGAGTTATGTATGTTTATCTTACTTGCGTTGATATTTAGTTTAGTACTTAAGCATTGAAGTTAAGATTCAAGATAAGAAGAAAAAGTATTAATAGATAGATCACCGATTCACCCCCCATCTCAGTGATCCTAATCCTAACATAGTTATCCTAAGTGGTTTTCTTAGGTAGTTATCTTGAGTACTTACAAAAATTGGTTAGGTGGTTATGCTAAGTGGTTACAAGTTGGTTATAAAATAGAGCCTATAAATACAAGGCTTATGTAATGTAAAAGGGAGGAAGGAAGGGGAAATGTTCAAGGAATTTATAAAGGAACTTTTGAGTCTTCACTATGCACACAAGTGTTCTGGAGCTTGTATATTTTCAAGGAAATAATGAAGAATTCATTTAGTTGTATGTCTTTATTGTGTTCACCAGTTATCATTGCTTACTTTTTGTATGTTAAGTCGGTGATCTCTTATGTAATGGTGTGATCCAATAGTCTTCCTAATCTATGTAATTGATTTGGAAAAATGTATTCATTTCTTGGTATCTTGGTGTGAATATACAAGAATAGCTTATCTTTTCATATGTCAAGGTCTGCTATCTATATTTTTTCATCATTGTATTTATGTGCTTAAATCCCCTTTTTAATATGTCATCTTTTTGGAATCTCATATGGTATTCATATGTCTATTTTTGAGGTTTCTGCCATCTATTTCCTTTAGTTTTGTTTTGTCTCCTTTTGGTACTTTCAGGTGAAAATTACTCATAAAATTCCAAATACGGTATCATACGAGGTAGTTGCCCCTCTCAAATGAAGAGGAAGATTGTAACTAGATAGTGATCAGATTGCAATGTCTCAAACTATTGGCATGATTGTCACTGCTCACATGGAAAACAAGATCAGTTTTGAAGAAGTACTTGTAGTGACAAGTCTATTTACCAACATATCTCATGAATGATTTTTTGAGGCATGACAAATTGTCTATTGCAAAAATGAGAGTATATGATTCCAAGGGATTTATGAGATCTACTTTGAATGAGATGGAAAATGTTGCTTGGTCAATTCATGAGGCATTGCTTGAGGAAGATATCCTCAAAAATACAGTTGTTGCTAATGAGTTGACTGAGAAAAGAAGAAGATAGAATGATATCCAAAGAGTAGAAAGTAAGTTCAAAGACGTTGATCCTTCTTTCCTTGGTTTTTATCATGAGCTTTTATATTGGGACAAACTAAATACTTTTATGGAAAAATATGATTAAATTATGGAAAAAATGCCAGAAGTACCCACAGGAGTTGAAGCTAAGGTGAATCCCGAATATGTGGAGTCATCTCATGAATATGTGCTATGCAGGAAATAATATTTTGTGGAAGTAGAGGAGGGAGATGAAGCCGAATCTTCTCAAAGGCCAACAATCAATAGATAAAAGATTGAACATGCTCCCAAGATGATGAAAGATAATACTAAAGTAGTAATTACTGAGAAAGATCCCTATTTACAAGAGATAAGACAATCACTAAGGGATTCTCAGAAGCCACCTGAAGGTGAGGGGAGTGGGGAACCAAATCTAGAACTGGTTTCCCAAATGAATGATAGGTTGTTACTTTCTGATTTGTTCATACAGGATGATGACTTCATCCAGACTAAGGAATTCAAGAGTTTTCTTTTTAAGTTAAAAGAAAATGAGTTGAATATCAACTTGGGGCTGGAAGATGACACAATAGAGAATAAATAGAAATTGATAAAATAATTTCAAGAGTATGATCTAGATAGTCATACACTCATTGTGATACATGCAAGAGAATTTCTAAAAAGAAGTGGTATGCTTCTATTTCCTGGGTGGGACATGCAATCATCTTTTCTGATTGATCAAATAAGAAGACAACCTGATAAAATCTTCAAGTCTTAAGTTGAGGTTGGAGATTTTATCAGAGGCTCTGGTTTTGACCTAAGGAGTAAAACATTGGAAATCTGGTCACTTTCCCCCGCCACACAGAAGCCAAGTTTGGTTGATATACAAGATCAAAGGCAGGGTGACAAGCTCATTTGGAACATCTAGAATGTGAGCAATGTAGAGATTGCAGATCTTTTAAACCATGTATCTTTCTTTAATAGAGCTAAGGCAGGGGATTTGGAGAAGAGTGTTGTAGAAACATACAACAGTCTCATCAGAATCTCCAAAGAGTATGAAGGGCAATTTATGTTGACTACTAAGCTAGTAGAGAAGTTGTTGAGCTAACTAAGAAATTATCCAATGTGCCTGCTATTAATGAAATGGAAGATGCTTATGTAGGGAAAACTAGTGAGTTTTTTCCTTCAGATTCAAATATTGATGTCCCCATTGAATTTGATGAGAAGATAAATAATTATGAACTGATAGAATAGAACAACTTGAGGAAGAAAATAATACTTTGGGAATCAAAGTATTCATGGAGATTCTACAACATAGGATTGACATTTTGAAGAAAAAATTGGGTATTGTTCATAATTCTCACGTGTCCCTACAAGTTGTTGAAGGTAAATATACAGAGGCAATGACCTTCCTAAACCTTGTTCTTAATTTATGGTCAGGTAGGAATATATCAATGGAAAAGATTGCAACAATTTTGGTGTACAAGCCCGATCTACCTGACAAGATTGCAGACACTAAAGATATGGTTGGTACATTCAACACATTAGTTGCATTCTTCAAGGGTAAGGTTCAAATAATCAAGGGAAAATTATAGATATTTGTGGAGTCATATAATGCTTACATTCCTAGCATTTATGATAAAGAGAGAAATTTGAAAGACATCCATACAAGGACATGGGATTTTGATTTGATTGTTGATACCATCAAGACACTATTAAAATATAACAAGAGATGTTGATACACCCAACTTCAATGACGTATTAGATAATCTTTTCAGAGCTGAGGTGGATCTTGTTATATTTATTACAGATGGGAGGGTCGTAACCGATGCTTTTTGGAGTGAAGTTGTCAGCCAGATGGAGACTGTCAAATCCTTTGAGTGGCCATTAGATAGGGAGTTCACTGGGTGGGAGATGGAGATGAATAAAAAGAACATTTTTTGAGAAGTTGGAACTGACCAATTTTGTCTTTTTTTGGAAAGTTAGTGACAACGCACTTGAGAATGTTTTAAGGGAGAACAATTATCTTAATAGGTATCTTGAATTTTCCTTCAACAGCTGTGGGTAGCCTAAATAATTCAAATAAATTATATCTGATTTATCTCCAGACCAAAGTGCCAGATGTCATCTTGTTGATGCCAGTTTCCCACGTTTCAAAATTTGAAGATTTGAAGTAGTCTTCCCAGGGTTTTTTTACTATTAAGAAATCAATTTTTTTTCCCTAAGTGATCCTTAGCTTGTTGCAATCCTTATTCTATGAAAGGTTTTCCAAGATCACTTAGAAAGGGCTGAGATATTTTGTCTAAAACCAAATAGAGTTATTTCAAACTCAATCAGGTGTAACATATGTAATGAGTGGAGCATAGTAATAGATAGAGCAATTAGATTTTACTCCTGGAGTTTTAGTCCTATTGTGTATTATTTTTAGTGATAAAATTAGTGTATGAAAATAATGATTCTAAAGTTAATGAAAATATAATTCAGATTTGGTGCTCTCCTCTATGTTATTTTTATGAGTTGCGAATTAAATAATTCAAAGATCTTATTTCAATTCACTGCATATTGTTTATATGTGTATATTTTAATTCAAGCTTTGATCAAGGATCAATTAAAATGCTGAAAATTAACTCATCATCTCATAATGGTGGCATAAGGATCATTATAAGAAGTCTAAATTTGGATTGTATGAATAGATGTTATTGTAAGGCAATAATAATCTAAGTCCCGAATTAGACACAATTTTATGTTTTCATACCAAAGGTTGTAAACTAACTATTATTACCCAATGGATAAGTCACTAATCTAAGTGTGCTATAGTTGTTATTTTTTGGGTTCAGGGTGTCTGATTATACCATCTTTTGATAAAAATATTTTTATTTTTCAGTTTTTGTTCATGGTACATGCATCTCATGCTCCATAACAATTGAGAATCAATAAGTAATTATCTCTTACTTAGTATTTTCTTGTTAATGTTGAGTTCTTATTGGATAATTTTTTAATCAAATTTAGGGGTATTTAAAAGAGGTTAATATTCTACTTAATTTAGGTTTACCCACCTTGGTTTTGTAGAGCCAACAGTTTAGGGGAATTTTCATCCCTGTCAGTTGGTCCAATCAATCATGGGGATTTCATCATTGGAGTTAGAAACTCTTTAGAATTCTTAGTGACTATATTGTTAGCTTATGAAGCATAAACCCTTTTTAGGAACCAATACACATTACTTTGAAAATTGATGTGGGAGGTTTGAGATTCATGCTGATATTTATGAAAGTAAGTCTCGGGCATCTGAGACTAGAAATGATAGAAGAATTTCTCTCAGAGAGGATATTAATGAGTGTAGGAAGGAGGGACCTTTACCTGCAAAAAAAAAAGAAAAACAAATAGTAGAGGGAATTTTAATAGAAAATGGAGTTGTGTTGAGATTAGGTAAGGAATAAGTTTGTAAAAAACTTGCTGAAAATAAGATAATTTTAAATAATTTCTTGTCAGAAACATACTCAATTTATGAGGAAGTGAGAGAAGAATTATAATGTATGTGTAAGTTGGAGGATGATGATCATAATGTTTCTAAGGTTTTTCATGCACCTCTAACAGTAACTGGTAATATTTTTTTCCACGAAGAAAATGAAGTCGAGTTGGTGATTCATGATGAGAATGCTAAAAATGAGAAAGTGAAAGAAGGTGGTGATGTAAGTGGAAATGATAAAGGACCCAATCACTGGATTCCTAACTCCTTATGAGGAATAACAAGCCTTGACACACACACCTTTGACAAACTAGTACAACATATTCACATTGACTCCATTCAATGACAATAACCCGAATGCCCAAAGAGGGTCTCAAGGATTAAAATGCCACACAAAGTAAATGGAGGTCTTAGAAAACATAGGGATAACCAAGTGGTTCTATCCCAATCACCCAAACAAACAGATTGGAGTGTTTCCAATGCAAAAGCCAGACAATACAGTCTAGGCTTGTAGCCCTATCCAAAGACACCAGTCAATTTAAATTTTAAAACTTCCAAACAAAATTAGAATTGAATCTAAGATTCAAATACCCTTTATTGAGACACACCTACCCTAAGAGCACCAAGATTTGAAACCTTATTCCATTCTTAGAATTGAAGGTTTGAAGACTGGTTTAAAGGGCTGATTAGGCCTTGGTTAAAGAAGGAAGTTCTAAAACACAATGGGGTTTCTCCCTAAAACCAATTGGAAAATTTAGGGGATGCCTAAACCACTCTAAATCCAGATTTATAGGTCTTGGTTCTCTACTTCCCGGGAGTTATGCTCATTTATGTATTTTTAGATTTGGTGCATACATTGAGATATACACTTAGGGCTCGTCCAAACAACCATCTCCCTGCACTAGCATGAAAACCACTTGCAAAAACATGGAAGACATATTATAAAGAATCTTTCCATTAGAGTTCATGCGAATCCCATGGTGGAAACACTTCCAAACTTAAAACCAATACAAAACCCTCAAAAATGGGGATCAAACAGAGCTGCAGTGAGAAAAAACCCGATAACTTGAGTTAGAGAGAAGATCTTTTCCTCAAACCAATTGAATTAGAAAAATATTTCATAGGAGCATCAGGCTCAATTGGTCTTATGTAGATTTAAGTCTATACATGGCCGTACAATTCATTGGTGTCACAGAAATGCAGGAAAATAGTCTTATTTTATTGATTTGAGCCAAAATGTTACATTGTATGCCTTCCACCCGCCTGTGAGGGATATGAAGGATTCCCTCAATCAATTTACAATATTTTTTCAACCACCTAGCCATTGGGAAAGAGAGTTACAAGCAACTTTTAAAAGTTGTTAATGTTATGCAAAGTTGCATTTGAGCAACTTTTTGCAATTTTCTAGAAATGAGCAATTTCGACTCATGAGACAATTTTAGTCCCTAAAAAGGAAACCAACTTATTGAAAACCATCCTAAGAGACTTATAATATCCTAGAAACAAACATTTATTGATCCCATGACCATAGTGTACCAAGTGGCTTATAAATGGCCAAAACTTGTAACTAGGTCTTACATTTGGATCTCAAATTCTAATCATCTAATCCAAAAGATTTATTGGACTCCTTAGGACCAAGGGTACATTGGATGTATCAAGAGTGAACAACTTTAGATGTTTTCAATTTCTAGGGGGTGATGTTGCACCATACTCCCCATGAGAATTAGAGCTCAAGTTCCTACTTGAGTTGAGGAGATCTAAGGTGGATCCATGGGCTTTGATCTAGTCCTTTGTCATCCAAGTGGCATATATATCAGTAAGTCCCTTCCACTTAACCAAATATTGCATATAGGTATGATATTTTCTAGTCTTCTTCCATTCTTTGGTTGCAAGGATCTTGTCTAATTGAACCGGTGTTCTTGGTGGAAGATTTTTTACATAGGTATCATCCAAAGAGTCATTAACATCTGTCTGGATCTCAGAGGTACCTGCATCACATTTAACAAGAGTAAGATCTACAACATTATTTAGATAGGAGAAATAAAAAGTGTGGGAGGGAGAGAGATCTCATATGGATTGTCACCCATTTTGTGCAAAATTGTACGTGGTCCAAATTTCTTCATATGAAGCTTGGTATGCCTACCCTTAGGAAGTCTTTCTGGTCTGAGGTAAGCCCATACCTTTTCCCCTATTTGAAAATGAACTTCTCTTCTCCTTTTATCTGCATTTGCCTTGTATTTGAGAGTGGTGTGTTCTAGTTTTTGTTTCACTTCTTTATGCACTTGTGAAATGAAGTTAGCAAAGTCTTCTCCTTGAGCACTGATTTTAAAATTAGAAGGTAGGCCAATAAGGTCCAATGGTCCTTTAGGATGCACTCCATAAACTATTTGGAAAGGAGTTTTTCCACTAGATCTATTGATGGAGTCATTTAAAGGCAAATTCTACTTGGGGCAAGATTACATCCCAACCTTGGGAGTGCTGCTTGGTAAGACATCTTAATAAATTTCCGAAGGATATATTTACTACTTCTATTTGACTATTCATTTTGGGATGATAGGCTGAACTATATGTCATATTTGTACCCAATTTCTTTTGAAGTGTCCTACAAAAGTGTCCTTGGAACTTAACATCCTTGTCTAAAACTATAGTCTTTGGGAGTTCATGAAGTCTAACTACTTCCTTGAAGAAGAGTTGTGCAATGTGAGAAGCATAATTTGTGCTTTTGCAAGGGACAAAGTGTGCCATCTTGCTAAATATGTCCACAATGACAAAAATACTATCAAATCCCTGCTTGGTTCTTGGTAAACCCATGAAAAAATCCATTAATATTGACTCCCATGGCCAAGAAGGTATTGGTAAAGGCTGGTAGAGTCCTTGGTTTGTGGTGACTCCTTTAGCTTGTTGACAAATTGTACAAGACTGAACAAACTTCTTAACATAAAGAGTCATCTTGGGCCAATGGTAGCTTCTCTTTACTAATTGTATGTTCTTGTCTATGCCAAAATGACCACTCATACCCCCACAGTGTTTTTCCTTTATGATATTAGTTCTCATAGAACATTTTGGAATGCAAAGTTGGGCACCTTTAAATAAAAGTTCATCTTAGATAAAATATTCTATAAAATCAGTATGATATCTTCTAGAGAGAGTAGTACAAACCTTGTATGCTTCCCCAAAATCTGAATCATCTGCATATAGGTGTTTCAAAGAGTCAATTCCCATGCTTGAAAGCTAAAATTATTCTACCAAACCCACTCTCCTACTAAGGGCATCTGCAACTTTGTTTGCTTGTCCTTTCTTGTGCTTTATTATGAAGGTATAGGACTGCAGTTGCTCCATCCATTTGATGTGTTTCACACTAAGCTTCTCTTGAGAATTCAGGAAACTGAGAGCATGGTTGTCAGTGTAGACAAAAAATTCCTTGGGGAGGAGGTAGTGTCTCCACTTTTTGAGGGCCTACACTACTACATATAACTCAAGATCATAAGTAGAATATCTTTTCTTAGCATCATTTAATTTTTCAAAGAAGAAGGCTATAGCTTTCCCTTCTTGACTCAAAATAGCACCAATTTCTAGGTTACTTGCATTCATTTCCACAGTGAAAACCTTATTGAAATCAGGTAGGGTTAGGATAGGATATTGTGCTACCCTATTCTTCAAGTACTGAAAATCATCATCAACATCCTTTGTCCAAACAAATTTAGTTTTTCTACCTCCTTTAATTTTGTCTAACATTGGAGCACACACATGACTGAAATTCTTTACAAATTTTCTATAAAATGTAGCAAGACCATGAAAAATTTTAACATCACCTTGGTTCTTGGGAGGTCACCAATTGACAATTGCTTCTACTTTTCTTGGGTCCATTTTCAAGGTTCCTTTGGATATGACAAATCCCAAAAAGGTGAGTTCTCTTTGCATGAATGTACACTTCTCCAAATTGACGACCAACTTGTGATTGTGAAGTCTTCTCAACACCTGCTCCAAGTGGTTTAAATGTTCTTCCTTGCTGCTGCTAAAAATTAGAATGTCATCAAGATAAATAACAACAAATTTGCCCATAAAATCAGAGAATATTTCATTCATGAGCCTCATGAATGTACTTGGGGAATTTCTTAGCCCAAATGGAATTACAAGCCATTCATATAAGCCTTCAATGTTCTTAAAGGCAGTCTTCCACTCATCTCCTAGCCTTATTCTGATTTGATGGTAACCAGATTTTAAATCTATTTTTGAGAAATAGCAAGCATTGCCAACTTGGTCTAATAAGTCCTCTATCCTTGGAATAGGGAACCTATATCTGATTGTAATTTTTTTTGTGGCTCTACTATCTGTGCAAATCCTCCATTTCCCATCCTTTTTGGGTGCTAGGACTTATGGGACAACACATGGGCTCAAACTCTTTTGTGTTAGTCCCTTTTCTAACATCTCCTTGATGTGTCTTGAGATATCAACATTTTGATCAGGGGTTAACTTGTAAGGTACCTTATTAGGTAGAGAAGCCCCAAGCATGAGGTCTATTTGGTGAGTAATGTCTCTCAAGGGTGGGAGGGTAGAGGGTAGTTCATTTGTGGCTACATCACTGTATTTATCCAGTAATTCTTTGAATTCACTTGGTATGGTTTCTATCTTTTTAGAGGCTTCATTTTGTTTGGGTTTCAAAACCAACATATACCCTTCATTTTCTGATTCCCTTAATGTCCTTTCCATTTCCTTTCTACCAATGACTATAATAGAGGACTCTTTATTGGCTTTTTGATTAGGTAATGGTTTCATTGTATAGGCGATCCCTTCCTTCACAATGGTGTAGGTGTTTTTCCTGCAGTTATGTGTGGCATCCACATCATATTGCCAAGGCCTTCCTAACAAGAGGTGGAAAGCATCCATCTCAATGACATCACACATGAATTTTTATTTATAGTCAGCTAAGGAGAATTCTATTAATGCTTGTTCAATTACTAAAGTTTGTTGCCCTTTGGTGAGCCAAGATACATGATAAGGACAAGGATGGGGGACTTTATTCAAATTTAACTTTTGTACCATTTCCTTAGAAACCATATTTTCAGTTGAACTAGAATCTATAAGCAAGTTACATACATTTCCTTGGCACTTTATCTTTGTCCTAAGCAAATTATTTCTTTGTGATGGCTCCATAGACTGTGGTACTTGTAGAAATGTTTGCATCATCATCAAATTTATGCCTTCTTCTGGTTCTAGGTCTCTAGGATTTGGATTATCACCTTGATTGTCTTCATGAATTAGTTATGCTCTTCTTTCTCCCTGATTATTGTTGTTCCTTTTCTCAGGGAATCTCCTTACATGGTGTCCAAGTTGGTTGCAGTAGTAACATCTTAGAGGTCAATTGCCCCTTCCTACATTTTTTCTCCCTCTATTGAAGGGTCTCCTTCCTCTAAAGTTTCCTCTGAAGTTTGGTTCACCATTTTCTTTATCTCCTTGGCTTAGGTCAGGGGTCTTGCTACTACTACCACTGTATTTTCCTCTATTCCAAGAGTTACCCCTTCCTGTGAAATTCTTTCCACCATCATTGTTCTTTCCCTTGTTAAAGTCTTGCTTTCTTTTTCACCTCTCCTCTACCTTGAGTGCCATTTTATAACATTTGTTTACTAATGTAGGGAAGTGTAGGCTAAGTTCTTCTTGAATAGATACCTTAAGGCCATTAATATACCTTGATATCTTTGCTTCCTCAGCTTCTGCTGCATTAGTCTTCATACATATTTTTAAGAACTCCTTAGTGTATGAGCCTACATCCATGTCCTTTTTCTTTAAGTTTTGCTTCCTTCTATGGAGTTGCACCCCATAATATTTAGGTACATATGTCTCTTTGATCAATGCTATCATCTTGTTCCATGAAGTAATCATACTTCTCCCATTCATCACCCTCTCTGTTTGGATCAAGTTCCACCAAGTTAGGGCTGCTCCCTTTAACTTGGATCTTTCCATCTTTACCCTTTTCTTTTCAGGATTGTCCTCACATTCAAAGAATCTTGTTAAGGCCTCAATCCAATCCAAGGCCAAATGTACATTCATCTTTCCATTGAAAGTTGGTAAATCCAACTTCTCCTCCATGGTTCTTCTCCCCATAGATTTCAAGGGATCTAGGAGGGGTCTCTGGTCTGCAGGAATGTTCACATCCTAATTAGGGGTGTCATATTTATCTTCAATCCCTTCTTCACCACCAGAAATTTCTTATCTTCCCCTCTCTACCTTGTTCTCAAGTTCTTGAAGCCTCTTGGTTAGTGCTGCATTCACTGCCTTCTGTTCTCTCACCATCCTTGCAAGTTCCATGTTTGTAACTCTTGCAGGGATTTTTTCATCCTCAGGAAAAGACATTGCTCTGATACCAATTGATGTAAGTGGCAGGAGTAAAGGACCCAATCACTAGATTCCTAACTCCTTATGAGGAATAACAAGCCCTAACACTCACACCTTTGACAAACTTGTACAACATATTCACATTGACTCCATTCAATGACAATAACCCAAATGCCCAAAGAAGGTCTCAAGGCTTAAAATGCCACACAAAGTAAATGGAGGTCTTAGACAACATGGGGATAACCAGGTGGTTCTATCCCAATCAACCAAACAAACAAATTGGAGTGTTTCCAATGCAAAAGCCAGATAGTACAGTCTAGGCTTGTAGCCCTATCCAGAGACACCAGTCAATTTAAATTTTAACACTTCCAGACAACATTCAAATTGAATCTAAGATTCAAATACCCTTTATTGAGACACACCTACCCTAAGAGCACCAAGATTTGAAACCTTATTCCATGCTTAGAATTGAAGGTTTGAAGACTAGTTTAAAGGGCTAATTAGGCCTTGGTTAAAGAAGGAAGTACTCAAAAACAATGATTTTTCTCCCTAAAACCAATTGGAACATTTATGGGATGCCTAAAAAACTATAAATCCAGAGTTATAGGTCTTGGTACTCTACTACCCGGGAGTTATGCTCATTTTTGTATTTTTTAGATTTGGTGCATACATTGAGATATACACCTAAGACTCATCCAAACAGCCATCTCCCTGCACTAGCACGAAAAAAAATTGAAAAAACATGGAAGAAATATTAAAAAGAAGATTTCCACCAGAGGTCATGCAAATTCCATGGTGGAAATGCTTCCAAACTGAAAACCAACACAAAACCCTAAAAAATGGGGAACAAATGGAGTTGTAGTGAGACAAAAACCTGATAACTTGAGTTAGAGAGATCTTTTCCTCAAACCAATTGCATTTGAAAACTAGTTCATATGATCATTAGGCCCAATTGGTCTTATGCAGATTTAAGTCTGTACATGGCTGTACAATTCACTGGTGTCACATAAATGCAGGAAAATAGTCTTATTTTATTGATTTGAGCCAAAATGTTACATTGTATGCCTTCCACCCACCTATGAGGGGTATGAAGGCTACCCTCAATGACTTTACAACAATTTTTCAACCATGTAGCCATTGGGAAAGAGAGTTACAAGAAACTTTTAAAAGTTGTTAATGTTATGCAAAGTTGCATTTGAGCAACTTTTTGCAATTTGCTAGAAATGAGCAATTTTGATGCGTGAGACAATTTTAGTCCCTAAAAAGGAAACAAACTTATTAAAAACCATCCTAAGAGACTTATACTATCCTAGAAACAAACATTTATTGATCCCATGACCATAGTGTACCAAGTGGCTTATAAATGGCCAAAACTTGTAACTAGGTCTTACATTTGCATCTCAAACTCTAATCATCTAATCCATAAGATTTCTTGGACTCCTTAGGACCAAGGGTACATTGGATGTATCAAGAGTGAAACACTTTAGAAGTTTTCAATTGCTAGGGGGTGCTCCTGCACTAGGTGGGGTGAGAACTCATCAATTTAAAGGAGTGGAAAGTAATGTGGAGTGTATGCAAACTATTCTTAAAGCCTCCTATGATATTTGAGATGAATAAATTGAGGAATTACATGCAAAACATGAGGATATAGAAGTTGAAGGAGTAAACTAGAAGCAAATTCAACAACTAATTGATTTTATGGCAGATGTAAATGAAATTGATGATGAAATAAATCTGATGAATTGAGTACGTCTGATGATAAATCTGATAAACTTGGTATGTATATTGGTAGCTCAGGCAAAGCCAAACCAGACAGTGCTATCACCCCTAAGAAGATGGTAGGAATTCATTGTTGAAACTGAGAAGCATAGCAGGGGTTGTAGAAGATCAGGCTAAGATTACTATACTATTACATGGAAGGAAGGGGAATTTTTTTCCCAAGACACCACGAATTTCATCATGTGGAATTTTAGGGGCATAAATTCCCTAACTAGAAACGTATATTTAAACATTTCATCTTTTCAAATAAAGCTAAAATTATAATGATTCAAGAAACTAAACTAGACAAGAATGAATCAGAGGATTTTAGTAGGCCAAAAAATTATTGGAAGTGGGAGGCAGTGCACTTAGAGGGAGCCTTGGGTGGTCTGGACTTAGTTTGGGACCCAAGGAAAGTTTCTATTGAAGTACTTCATAAATGCAAAAAATCGATGTGTGTGGTTGTTAAGAGTATTCACAACAATCTCTTTTTTTATCCTTTTTAATGTTTATGGTCCTACCCCAAACCACAAGAAAAGAGAAGTATGGGTAGATATAAGCAACAAAATAGAAAAGATTTCAAATGGGGTCATTTTTTTGGGTGGTGATTTCAATGCCATCCTAAATATTGCTAAAAAGTAGGAGGTATCAAATCTGAACCACAATCTTTATTAGATTTTAGAAATTGGGTTACACATAATGAAATCATGGACATAAAATAAGATAATGAAACCTTCACTTGGAATAATAGGAGGTCAGGTATCAATAAAATAGCTGAGAAAATGGGTATATTTTTATTCAAAGGTAATCTTACAGAGTTTAATTATAACTTCATCTCTTCAATCCTCTCAATGTCAAGATATGATCATTTCCTAGTTCAATTATCACTCCTAGAAGATAAGAAACCAATCAGATGTCCCTTTAAATTTGAAATGATGTGGATGAAGTGTGATAGTATTTTGAAATGGTTGAGAATTGGTGGAAGGAAGTGGATGTTAAAGGTTCCAAACTCTTCTTCTTTTCTACTAAACTAAAAGTTATTAAAAGAAAGCCACAACATTGGAATAAAGAGCAATTCAAAAATATATTCAAAATTAAAGAAAAATTAGAAAGAGAAATGAATACCCTTAATGAGTAGGTAATAAAAAAAGGTAAGAATAAAGAAAGCTACTTAAGAGAAAAAATAATTATTATGTAAATATGAGGATGTTAGAGCTAAAGATGAGACATTTTGGAGACAAAAATCTAGAGTCACATGGTTGGGGGATGGTGATAAGAACACCATTTTTTTTCATAATTACACCAAGATTAGAAATAATTTGAAAAAATCAGCAAATTAAAAGGCTCTACGAGAAGATTCTAGAGGATCTTGAGGAAATATCATAAGATTATTACCTTCTTCAAAAATGTCCTTAACATATATGAAGGTTTAGAACTTACAACTCAATCAAACTTGTTAGAAAATATTCCTAAGCTAATAATTGCAGAACAAAACAAAATATTAATGTGAAAATTCACAAAAGAAGAAATAGAATCTTGTTTAAACCAACTCCATCCTGATAAGGTGAATTCCCTTGATGTATTTCCTGCGTATTTTTTCCAAAAGTGCTTACACTTTTTTGGTGATGAATTGGTAGATGCATTTTAGGGTGTCAAGAATTTAGGAAGATTTTTGAAAGAGATTAACTATACCTTCATAACATTTATTCCTAAAAAAGAAAGAGATGAATATAGAACTATATCTCTTTGTAACATCATTTATAATATTATGGAAAATAATTTAGGCAATAGAATGAAGAAGATTCTACCCACAATAATTACAAAAGAACATACGAACATACATGTTTTGTTCCAAATATGTCTATTTACGATGGAGTTATTATTGCCCATGAAGCCATTCATTTAATACAAAATAATCACAAACCTAACATGTTAGTGAAATTAGATAGTAAGAAGTCTTATGACAAATTTTATTGGAGACTGGATAATATAAGTGTATGGAAGCCTTTGACTTTTCAAAATAATGGATCATCTTGACTTTTGAATGCATTTTGACACCCAAGATGTCTATTCTTGTTAATGGGAGTCCAGGAGGATTCTTTGAGATTTCAATGGGTATGAGACAGGGGGGTCCTATATAACCCTTTTTATTCATTATCGTGGCTGAGGTCCTTGGAAGGACAATAAGTATGTGAAATGATTTAGGGAACATCTCAGGAATAAAGATAACTAGTAACCTTCCTACTGTGACCCATCAATAGTTTGTTGGTGACACATTGATGTTTGGGGAAAGCAGTAAGCAAGAGGAAAAAAATTTAAGACTATCTTGGAATGACACTCAAGAGCATCTAAATAGGAGGTTAACAAAGAAAAGTCAGAAATATTATTTTTTAATATTGATGTAAATTTTGAAAGAGAAATTATTGCTATATTAGGTTTCAAGAAAGGGGAATTGCCTAGCAAAAATCTAGGATTGCCTTTAGACAAAGGGAATAGATCCACTAAATTATGGGATAATGTGTTGGCTAAATTAGATAAAATTCCAATCGTGGAAAGGAAAAGGATTATCAATGGATGGGAGAATAGTAATGTTGAAATATGTTTTATCATTCATACTCTAGTATCAAATGTCATTCATTCCCCTAACAACTAGATTTAGATAAAAAGTGTACAAAAATATTAAAAATTTATATTGGCAAGGTACTTCTGAAAATAAAAAATTTGCACTAATGACATGGAATAAGATTTGCAATCCAAAAATGGATGGTTGATTTGATATTAGAAATCAATCATTACAAAAACAGGCCTTAGGGGAAAAATTGATTTGGAAAATATATAAAGAACCAAATTTAAAATGGGTTAGGATCCTGAGGCATAAATATTTAAGTTCCAATGACCCTACTAATATGTTTAGAACCAAATCTCCTCCCAAAGGGTCAAGAATTTGGAACTTTATGATTAACTACAGTAAGGTAATAACATAACAATAATCACGAAACATTAAGGATGGTAGTAAAGCCCTATCTTGGAGATACTCATGGGGAGGTTATCCAACTATATCTAGCCTTCTTAACAACTAGAAAATGATTAAAAATATGGAAAGAGAATTTGGTAAATATGTTAAAGATTATATATCCTTGAAATTTAATGACCCAATCCTCGGATGGAATTGGAAATCCTAGGAAAATGCAAATATATCAAGAGAAGACTTCAAGATGGTCAAGGATATATCATAAAATAGGGAAGTAATCTTGAGTAAAGGTGAAGATAGTCTAATATGGAAAGGAGCCAATAATGGTGATTATAGTGTTAAAGGAGGATATTTTTATCTAAACAAAGACCATCAAAATTCAACTGATCTACCCTAAAAATTATGCTGGGAAAACCTTTGTCTATTTGTATCATCTTAAAATGGAAGAAATTCCATTTTGGTAGGTTTATCACCCTCATTTAGTACACTTGCATATTATATTTTTATTTAGGATGCATCAGCACTTGATTCTGCATTTCTAGGTGAATTTAGGGTTAGAATCTTGTGGATTCTCCATAATTTCCCTCTCTATGGATTTATTTTTAGGTAGAGCCTATGTACTAGCTTTCCTAATCTTCATCATACCTCCTCTATGGCCTATGTGCCTCTCCCCAGCACTCTGGTGTGTTTTCTCACCTTCCTAGGTCTCCGACTGACCTGGGAATCTTACAGATTTCTTAGTGTGACTTGCCTGAAACCTCAGGTCAGGTTTGAGGTCGATTCTGACCTAGGTTAGAATCAAGGTCGACCTTGACCTAGGTCAAGGTTGAGGTAAAACTTTACCTAGGTCAAGGTTGAGGTCTACCTTGACCTAGGTCAAGGTTAAGGTCTATTTTGACCTCTCTCAGGTGTTGGTCCCCGCTTTTAGATCCAGAGCATAACGGGGTCCTAAACTTAAAAATAGGTCCCTGGGTCCGGGTGCAGAAGTGTTTTCTCTGATATTCAAATTAATACATGCCCTACTTGGTTGGTGATTGTAATTGGACAATAATTCAAGGAGAAATTTGAATTTGGGTCCCTTGCATTTCCCTAGGAGGTCTATATTGATATTTCTATATAAACACTCTCTTTTTCCTTTATTCTTCATGAAAGGAAATCATGAGATGACATGACTAAATTACGATTATGACATGATGATGATGCAATAATGCAAGAGGATGATATAGAAGTACAAGATATGATGATTCCTTAATACATACAAGAATTTTTGTGGACAATCTATTGTGGATCTTCATTGGAGCAAGAAAGAGTTCTTCCTTCCTTCTTCTTGGATCTACCATTTTCAACATTAAAGAATTTAAAAGATACTATCATGGGGTAGAAACTATGGATTGTGAGTTTGGTAGGAATACTTTAGCCTTGGGGGATTGGTATTATTTCTTTATCATATTCAAATTTATGCATTTCTCTCTCATTTTAAATTCATGCTAGGGTTTCAATCTAGAGGATTAGATCTTGGCATTATACATTCAAAGATCTTTCTAAGAGAAACACACACATACATTCTATTACATTCGGCTATTTATGGAGGTGGAAACCACCAAAATGGGCATTTGACTAAGGAAAACCCTATATAGCCACCCCAAAACCCCCTTTTTCATATATCTGCAGGCAATGTTTCGAGAGTTGTAGGTCAGAATCAACATTCTGTTCTGGGTTAGAATCGACATTTTGTTCTCGGTCAGAATCGGAAATTTTGGGTTGGAATGGGAAATTTTGGGTCAAAGGTGACATTCATTTTTGGGTTAAAATTGGAACTGAGTTAGATCCAAAAAATATTTCTAGGTTTTCTTTATCTCTATGTTTATGTTCCAGACCCAGTTGCAGATTTTCCAGAAACTCAACACAGACATCAGAAAAGGGATATTTCCAGATCTGTTATGATGTGAGGTATGCATTTTACTCCAATTCTTTGCAAACATTTCTAGCTATACATTCCTTACCATAAAAATTAAATGTAAATGGTTGAATATGGTATAGGGTCTCTTTTATATGTAAATACCCATTATTAAAACCCTATTTAAAAGACCATCCAATTTACCCCTTTACATTTTGGTGAACCCGTGATAGGAAACTCTTTATTTTTTGTGTTAGATTTACATTTAATGTTAGATCTTTCATGCGTATAGAATTAGATTTATTTTATGCTCTTGCACTCATATTTCAAAAATATATAAAAATTACAAAATCTCTTTAAAAACACAAAAACATTTACATGCTTGTAATTTTACTTTGTGTTCAACATGTATGACTTTTTTTTTTAATATAACTTTGATGAGGCTTTTATTGCAAAAGAGGATAGATCCCTTAATGAGGTACATGGAAATGAGAATGAAAATGCTTTGAATGAGATCTCCATGGATCCTATTCCAATTTCACCCTCCTCCACAACCTCTCCAATTGACCTTTACCATAAGGTGTGTGCATGGTTACCTTCATGTTCCACTATTTGCAACATTGATGAACCTAGAATGTTATATCCTAAACCTTTGATGATGGTAAAAGGATGTCCTCAAATAACTATTACAGGTAAATCTAGAGATCCTTTGGATTTATTTGATAACATGGATTTTGTTTCACATGCATATCACACATAGAATAATCCTCAACCTACTGTTCCAACTTCTTTACCTCCTTCTCAACCCATGCTTCCTCAAGAACCTAGGTTACCTTCTTCCTTTAAGGATAATGACTTAGTTGAGCAATTACGTGCTACTCTAGCTAAGATATCTTTATGGGAATTTCTTCAAACTTCTCCTACATATCATGAGGCTTTGCAAAAATCTTTATCTACTCTTCCTTCTCTGCCTCCTAAAAAAGATAATATCAATTCATTTTTGGAGTTCATGCATACTATGCCTTCTGTACCTTCTATTATGTTTACCAATGATGATTTACCTTTTTTTGAGGTGCATAATCAATATGATGCTCTTATGGTTGATGTTTCTATTAATCAGAGTATCATTCATAGAACATTGATTGATAGTGGATCTGGGCTTAATGTTTGTAGCATGGATATGCTTAAGGAAATTAAGGCCAATCTTACAACTATTCAACCGGATAATATCCCTATTCATGGATTTGATAATATTGCAATGAAAAATTTGGGCATTATTTCTCTACCTATTAAGGTTGAGCTAGTTCTTCTCAATACACCTATTCATGTTATGCATGTACCTCTCAATTATAACCTTCATTTAGGAAGACCTTGGTTACATACTATGCATGTATTTCCTTCTACTCTTCATTGTAAGGTTAGGTTCATTTATAACAATTTGATGTATACACTACATGCGGATGATGCGCTGAATCCTTTCCTAAATGCGGAAATGCTAAGGTTTTTGAACCTATACAACCAAGTAAGGAACCTGAGCAACCACCTAAAGTTAAACAAGCTGAAACTCCATCTTGTTCTTTGACCGGAGATGATTGGGGAACATTGAAATTTAATCCTTATTTTATGAGAGAATATAAAGTTTCAAATTTAGAATTTATGAAACAACAAAGTGGGTTTGAAAAACAAGTTTTTACTCCTTCCCCACTTTCTGAGGAATTAAAAAGTAACTTTGTTGCTGCTTCATTTGAAGAAACAATTGAGACAATAAAACTAGATTGCTATGACATTGTGACATATGCCACTCCTTTGACTCAATCTGATATGGCCGATAGATATGGTTTTGGTTATCATCTACTCAAGAAATCAGGATTCAACGGGAAAGGGTGTGGTAAATATGAACAAGGCATACAAGTGCCCTTGGACAATGAAGTTTATGATTATACTTATGGGTTAGGATTCAATCCTTATAAACAACCATTGGCTTTTCCTCTTAATGTCAATCACATCTGTGGTGGACATTTGAAGTTGCTTATTCTGCTTCTCCTCGACATGGATCGAAAACCTAGTTTGGATATTTTTCCTGAGGATGAAGCCCTAGGAGATTTTTTAGGGGCTTATCAAGATCTACCTACATTTCATCATAAAATAAGAAAGCCTTATTGTTTGAATAATGAAGCCTATTTTGGAGAACATTATGTACAAGATATTTCTACTTTGCCAATGGATTCTCCCATGCAAAGTAATTTATTAATAACTAAGACTATTGAAGTTCAAGTAGATGTGAATGAATTTGAAAAAACAATAAAAATTGGGAAATTTTTTAATCAAGATGAACATGATTAGTTGGTTTCCCTCTTTCTTGAATATAAGGATATATTTACTTGGACATATTTGGATATGTCGGGTATAGATCCTAATATTTTTACTCACAATATTGTTCTCAAAACCTAATGCTAAACGGGTGAAACAGAAAATCCAAAAGATGAATCCAGGCATTGCCTTATTAGTTAAAGCCAAAATTAAAAAATTATTAGGAGCTCGGTTCATCCGCTCTATTGATTACTCTGAATGGATTTCCAATATTGTGGCTATTTCTAAAGGAGAAAATAAGATAAGGATGTGCATTGACTTTTGATATTTAAATAAGGCATCCTTAAAAGATGATTTCTCATTACCTAATATTGATATGATTGTAGATTCTACAATGGGTCATGCTTTATTATCTTTTATGGATGGTTTTTTGGGTTATAATCAAATCTTTTTTCCTATCGAATACCAACTTAAGACCGCATTTATAACACCTTGGGGAAAATTTTGTTGGGTCATGATGCCTTTTGGATTAAGAAATGTGGGAGGAACTTATCAATGTGCTATGACTTTGATTTTTCATGATTACATTCATAAGATTCTGGAAGATTATGTGGATGATATCTTGGCAAAATCTAAACAAAGAGAGGATCATGTTTTTACTTTATGACAAATATTTGAAAGAATTAGGAGTTATAATATGAGATTGAATCCTAAAAAATGTGCCTTTGGAGTTGATTCTGGTAAATTATTAGGATTTATAATCTCTAAGCGAGGCATAGAGGTTGATACTGAAAATATTGATGTTATTGTTAACATACCTCCTCCTAAGAATATTTCTCAATTATGCAGTTTACAAGGAAAAAAACAAGTCATTCGTCACTTTGTTTCTAACTTATCCGATAGAACTGTTCCTTTCACTTCCTTTCTTAGAAAAAATACCATTTTTTCTTGGAATAAGGAATGTAAAAAATCCTTTGAGCAATTTAAGGAGTATCTCTCTGTGTGTGAGAAATTACACCTTCGTGAAATTAGGATCAATAACAACAATTCTATGGAAAGAAATTTAACAATTTAATCTAAGAATTTCAATTAAATCCATGACATCTCATGGTTCCCTATCTAAGCTTTGTTAAGAGAGCTCTCAGCCTTAATCTCTCTCATGGACAATCCTAGAATGAGAAAAATTGATATAAAATGCTTAATCTAGCTCAAATTGTCAAAGATGTGTGTGTTTTCAACTCAAATGCTCATGATTCATGCTCTCAAATCAACAATTGCTTCTCAAAATGATCAAAATGCTATGCAAATTCTTACTATGCTCTCAATTGCTCACAAATTGCCTATAATAAGGATGCTTTGCACTTGAATTTCTAGGATATGAAATACATAGAAAATGGCTTGTATTTATAGAAAATTCCCAAGGGTAGGGGGTAGAGTGAATTAACCATGGGTTAATGTTTGGTTGAGTTTTATCCCTCAAATGGTTTCAAATGGGGGGACCATTTAAATGGTCATCCTCAAAGGGTGGGACAAGAAAACAAGATCCTCAACTCTCATTGGTTGATCAATTTGAGTTGAAAGAAATTAAGAATTATTTAATTCATTCATTTAATTAAATTTATCCATGTATGGATGAATGGGTTGGATTTGATTTTTGATTTAAAACTATACAATTACTTTATTAAAATCAATTATATAATCTTGATTGATCCCTTTTAGGCTTGAATTTGATTATTTGATGTTATTATTATTTGAATCCTTTGATTTGAATTGATTTTGTCCAATTTTCTTGATAAATGTCCATTTGAATGATTTTGATCCATTTTGATGCATTTTGATGAAATTCAAGGCAATTGGCTGAGATTTGCAAATTTGGATGATTAAGAGACACTTGGTCAATTTTAGGTGTCTACAAATGCCCCTCTTTGAATTGATGTGTGAAGCGCATTGATTCAAAGAAAACTTGATGTCCTGATCATTGATTTGATACTAATTGTTGATGCAAAACCTGATATGATGATTTGATACAAAACCTGATGTGAAACTTGATTCAAAACCTGATGTGAAACCTTGGTTGATGTAAAACCCTGATGCACAACTTGATGAAGGATGCCCCACTGATAAGTTTGAATTTTTTTAATGCCCTAGATTTGATGTAAGATATGATGCAGAATCCCAAGATATGATATGATGATGCCCCCTCATAAATGAAAACATTTTGATGTGTAGATGTCAAAAATTTGATGAAACTGATGATGAATATATCCAAGATGTTTTCATTTCTGAAAAACATTGATGATGATCCTGGCAACAAAACATGCCCCAATGTGAAGAGAATTTGATGATAACATCTATGATTGAGAAAATGTTGTTGATGTTTGAGATAAGTTGATGATGTTCGAATATCACTTGATGTCAATCAGAATCACTTGGTTGATGTTGTATTGATGTCAATCGAATAGGATAGGTAGGTTGATGTATTGATTGGATAAACTGATAATTCGCTCTCAAGATCTAGAGAGACAAACAAATGGATTGATTTTTCCTTCCTCAAGATCTAGAGTTAGGAAATTTGATGCGCTCAAGATGAGAAAATGGATGATAGGATAAATGATTGACGTTAAATGATCAATTGGATGATTCAAATGATTGATATTCGATTGGATTGGAGGTGATGGGAAGATTAATGGTGGGAGGTTGATAGATAGGGTCATTTGATATGATCTAGATGCAGATATAGGGACAGGGATAAATAGAGTTAGGTTTCTCCAAGTTGACCAGATGGTGAGGTTGCCCCTAGGTGAGCAGATGCATAGTGATGATATCCTTGATGTAGCATTGATCAATTTGATGAATCAGATTTTTGAGGACATTGATTAGGACTTTGATGTTGTAATCATGCTTAAATTATAGCCCCTTGATTAAGGAAAATACCATAAACATGTAATTAATCTATCATGAAAATGCAATGCAATGCAATGAAACTAATTGTCCTTGAGGTTTGCGAAAGAAATGCAAACTAAGATATATTTTCATCATTGAGCGTTGTGGAACTAGGAGTCGATACAATCCTTACTGGTGTCACTGTGACCATAAGGATATCAAAATGACTTTCATCTCATTTGGTAACCTTCTGCAAAATTGAGTACAACCCTCACTAGTTGAATGACCAACTATGGGAGTATGAATACCGGTTTAATCGGATTCAGTGTTGCAAGTGGATGTTGGTATTAAGATATGGAAGATCTAAATAGCCAAGATATCCTTTTGCGTGAACAAACAAAGGTTAACCCTCCTTCCTATATGAATGTCCTCGATGGCTCTTTGATGATGATGTCCTTAGAAAAATTCACACAAGTTAAAGGATCTTCCTCAAAACATTCACATAGAAGTTAAGAAAACATCATGTCTCCATCATTGCCAATCTAGTCGAAACATCATTGATTAGCTAAAAAGATCATGACTTGAAAAAGTCAATGAAAAACTCATCAAAAATTCCAAGTGTGTCACAATGTATTAAGATTTTCAAAAAGAATTCCAAACATGCTGATCATTTAGGGTTTGTCAATTTTTAATCCTGATAAAATAAGTCAATGAAACTGAAGGATCAAGTTGTAGGATCAAACTATTTAGGTTGAACAATGATATCCATCAAAGGTTCCAAAATATCTCTCCTCTGAATCTGAAAATCTACTTCTGATGTGTGACCAAAATGTAGCACTCTTGAATCCGTTTAGTACCAAAACCAATGATTTTACCCCAAGTAAAAATGAGACCATGTAAATCTTGGGCAAATGAAACCTAGTATGTGACAATGATTTGGCAATGCAGCTAAAAAAGACTTTATGCAAGATTTTTGGATTTTTAATGTTTTTGGATTTTATTTTTGATTTTTTTTATTTTTTTATTTTTTTATTTTGATTTTTATGAATTTTTAGAGATTTTTTTTTTTTTTTTTGAATTTTAAGAATTTACCATCTCTCAAACAAGATCACATTGGTTCTCCCCCAATGTCTAGCAAGGTATAGGACATGAAGGATGGATTTGCAAGCTGATGGATTAGAGATGGAAAGGCCATGATGGATGAAGCATGCGAATGTGACCCATAGAACCATCTCCTCAAGATTACCCAAGCTAAGGAAAAAGGATATAGCAATGCAAAACATGTTTTGGGATAAGAAATATAATCCAATGATGCAGTGCTAGATAGGATGTGGGATAATGACCTGATGTCATGAAAGTGAGTGGTCCAAAAGAGTGGACATGTCAAGAGGTCTTTGATAACAAATGTTGCACTTTATGTCCTTCATTTTCGGTCAAGACCAATGAATCAATTTGGGTAAAATGTGGATAAGATAGCACGATCAGGATAAAGGGGTGATGGAGGCTATGAGGGGATGGTTTTGGGATCATGGAAAAATTGCTTAGGAATATTGAAGGTGGATTTGGGAGAAGCAAGATCAAGATAGGGTAGCATGGATGCAGCAAGTAAATAAGCTGATGGAAAGGATAGTGGTGTCAAGATACTTGATGCTCATAGATGTGTTCAACCTTGTCAAGACCAAAGTTAAAAGAGGGAATATAGATGAAAGTGAGATGAATGGTAGGAAGATGGAGGATAGTAGGGATGAAACTTGCCCCCAAGTGTAGAGTGCAAGAGGAAGGAATTACACATGACTCATGTTTTCTAGGTTTTCATCATGGTACTTGTCCAAGGCCCCACAAGAAGTGGTTTTCACCATAGGAAGGATTTATTTCTCTTTACTTTTGCTACCAAGGTGCCTATTTTACCAGGTTTTTACCAAGGCACTTTTCTTTTTTTTTTCAATTTTTTTCTTTTTGTATTTTTCAATATTTCCCCAATGTTTGGCTCTTTGGATAATGCTCCTCTGAAAGATATGCTATAATAAACCATGGCGATGGAAAGGATGCTCAAAGATATTGATAAGGTGATGAAAAAGGATAGATATGGAGGATAAGGGTAGATTGTGGTGATGGTTTTATGCCATAGATTAGATAAGAGGGGTGGAAAGATGGAACGTATGTGTTGGATAATGAATGTGAGGATAAGAAGAAGGTATGTTGTGGATGGAAATGTTGGCAAGATCAAATTTGACACACACTTTGAAGGGTAGTGAAATGATGGATGAACAATGGATGAAGGAGGTGATAATGTAGCTAAGATAGTGGATTTTGGGATATAGGAACCCAAAGTAGACTTGGAAAGTGGATAATGTTTGGAAGGAGATGGAATGGAAGCCTTTGGAAGCTTGAATGTCAAGTTTGACTTTTCTTTTGTGTGCAAGTCTTTCAAAAGTGACTTGGGAATCCACATAGTTTTTTATTTTTCTTTCTTTTGTGATGATTTTGAATGCATTTCTTCAATGAGGGATTTTGGAACTCACATTTTCTTTGATTTTTCTTTTTTCTTGGTGGACCTTTGCGGTCTTTTGGATATTTAATTTTGCTTTGTGGAATTTTGCAGCCTTTTGGATATTTCTTTTTTATTTTCATTCACATGTCGATTAGATAGGACATGGTAATATTTATACACATGTGGATTCTTGGATTTTTTATTTTTATGTTGCACATCAAAATTGCTTCCAAAAGAATTGGGAATTGTGGGTGAATAAGAAGAATATGGAGGGTTCATATGGATGGGTTTTTGGAAATTCTTCAAGTATGTGTGCCTTCGTTGATCTTGATACATGGTAGGGTAAGTGAATGAAGAACTAGGGATGGTAGGAATGGTTGATGGAGGAATATATGGACCCAATATGGATGGAAGGGATAAAGACTTTAGCTTTGGGACATAGGACCCCAAAATGGATTTGGAGGATGGTGAAGGTGTATGGTTGCATTTGAATGGTGGAAGATAAGGTGTGAAAGGGATATCAATATCTTTGGAGTGAGTTATATTGCCAAGGCTCTCATCTTTAAGATTTATCTTTATACCAATATGCTCATGAGTAGCTTTCATAGGAGAAAATTTGATAGGATCAAATGAATCTTGAAGGGATTTATTCTCATGCAAGGGATTTGGAGGAATGATGGTTTCTTGAGGTGAATATGGAGGATCATGAAAAGGATTGGATGGGGTATTTTGATCTTGAAAATGATCTTCAGATGGTGTAGTGAGGGTACTTTGATCTTGATTTTCAATATTTTCATTGGAAATGATGGAGGGGATATCTTGATCTTGCTTGGGAATTGAACTAGGTATAGATCTTGGAAGGACACTTTGTTCATGAAATGGAAGGATATCAGCTTGGAAGACATGAAAGGGTGCAAGGGGATCATCACAAGATTCTATAGATATGGGACCTTCATCAAATATGGGAGGGGATTGTATAGAATCTTGATCTTGATCTTTATTGATACTTGTTTCTTTTCTCTTTGGATTATCCTATTGACATGGAGCCACTTCTAAGGACAAGGTAGATGTTTGGATATACATGGGGAATGTTTGGAAGATTGATGGAGAATCCTTTTGAATAGGAATTAAAGCATGTGAAGCTTTGGGGTCGAAGATCTTTGAAGCATGGAAACAATTTGCAGCAAGATGTAAGTTAGCTTGGGTTTATTTTAGAGGTAGCCCTTGAGGGTAGACATAGTCAATGTGGAAAGTGTCATCATTAGGCTCACTCTTTGGTGGAGGAATTTTGGATAATTGTGAAGTTTTGTGAGATGGATGAAGGATGAAAGGAGTAAATTCTATGGGAGAAACCTTGCTAGATAGAGGTTTTTGGTCTAGATCTTGCTTGAGAGTGATATCTTTCTCTTCATTCTCTTGATCACAAATAGGGTGGTCATGACATTTCTATTGATCCAAGATAGGTTTGTTGCTCTCAAATTCCTCTTTGTTTGGAGAAGATGAAGATATGGATGGCCCATCATCATAAAGAAAAGGAAAGATGGATCTTAATGATGCCTTG
The DNA here is from genome assembly GCA_018584345.1 of Thuja plicata. Classification (NCBI taxonomy): domain Eukaryota; kingdom Viridiplantae; phylum Streptophyta; class Pinopsida; order Cupressales; family Cupressaceae; genus Thuja; species Thuja plicata. The sequence goes on from MU227819.1 coordinate 3,292,827, forward strand.
TTATATGATGTATCCTTTTCTTTTTTCTTATCCTTATTTAAGGTTGATATGTCATCATTATGAGGAAGGGTAGCTCCTAATAATTGAGCAAAATATGTTTCTTTAGCCCTCTTCAAAATTATGTGAATTATTTCCATAAACCTAGGATCTTGGGATGCCTCCAATATTTCATCTTTAGTTACTTCATCGTATGGAGTCCCATGGAGATTTTGATCTTGATTTTGATAATTATTCTCCACCATAGGATTGATTCATTTCTCAAATAGATTCATCATTATAAATGTTTGAAGGAATATGATCTAATTGTTGCACTAGATAGAAATAACTCTGAAAAGGGTATCCAAATATGATTTCAAAATCTTTCCAAACCCTTGTGAAATGTCCCCTGTTTGCCCTTCTTTATTTCTGGGTGGCACTTGCCTATGTGTAGGTGGCCTTTAAATGTTTGCACGGGGTTACTAGAATTCCTCTACGCGGCACTCTGCAATTCAAAGGTGGCACAAAATTGTTTGTATGCAGCACATAATTGTTTGTAGGTAGCACAGAATTGTTTGTAGGCAGCCCAGAATTGTTTGTAGGTGGCTCTTTGCTGATCAAAGTTGAAATTTTCAATTTTTTTGAATTTTAAAAGTTTAAAGGTTTTGATCAGACTTGTTACAGAAGATTCTTGCGTGAAAATGAAGTACAAACTCAACACACACATCAAATTTGCACCATATCCCTAAAACAACACTAAAAGTGTATGTTCTCAGATGTTTTTACAGGTTTAACACAAGAAGTTCTTCCAAGCAATCTACCTAGAGTCAAATTTGGCTTTTAACAATAGCTCTAAAAAGGTAGTTTTACTATTTAACAAGGTTTTAATCACACCTCCATTATAAATCTTGTCAAGTTCCTTTACCCCCTTGCGGGCTTCCCACACACACAAAAGTATGATTTTGTGCAATCCCAAAGGACTACTCGAGGAAGTGAGGATGACTTGCACAAGACTTAGTCACTTTTTAATTAAGGTAAAGTGCACTTTTTTATAGCGGGTTGGATGATATCACGGCAAAAGCGATTGTCTCCCACTTTGGTTCGTTCCCTCTCACCATCCTCAGAAGGAAAATATTGGGAGGCAAGCCCTTTAAAGCTCTATTTTAATCTAGCATACATGGAAAAAAAGAAATCAAACTTGGTTCAACAAGTTTGGCAATTTGATTCACTTAGAAAGTGAAGAGCATACCCCTATTGTTGTTCCTTGTTCAAAACACCTCAAACACGCTTGTTCTTTTTCAACCCCTTGACAAGGGGGTTCTTAAAATTGAAGTGTTTTCTTAGTTCCTTATCCCTTTCTTTCTACCAAATTGAATTCACACGTTTGGATTTTTTATTCACTTTGAAAAGTGAAGAGAATATGCCTAATGCTTGTTTAATTTGGACAATAATAGGGGTTTTCCTATTAGACTAGATTTAAATGAATGCCACAATCTAATCAATGCAAGCTTGATAAGATAAGTACCTCATTTTCAAATCTAGCAAAGGCTAGGCATATTTTTGATTGATTTGTTCTTTTTTTTTTATACTTACCTAGTGGCGATTATTCCCTCTCCGGCTCCTCCAAGTTAGTCAACACAACCAAGGAAAAGTGAAGAAAAACTTGAAATTGAATTGAAAATCACTCCTAAGTTCTTTGATCCAATTTTGCACAATTTAGTTTTAAAGAACTCAAAAACAACAAATCAATTCAAAGTGTAGGAAATTTTGTTTTATAGGCATTGAGAACTTTAATGTAATGATTATACAAATTTTCTTCCACCTCTAAGCTTTCTAAAATATTGGATGCATGAATTTTCTTGGAAAGCTTGTTTTGTGCTCTTACCTCTTTGCTAGGCCTTATCACTCTTTTCTTTGGTTTCTGTACTTTTGGATGATTTTTCATCTGCAGGAATAAAAAATAAAGAGAGTTAGAACAATGAACAAATCAATTAGAACTTTATAAAAAGCAATAAATTCTACGTGGCATTTAACAACTAATAAGTGGCTTTTAACTGTTGGAAAGCAGAATTTAAAACTTTAAAAGCGACAATTAAAAGTTAACAAGCGGCTCTAGAAAATCCATAGGTGGCTAAAGAAAAACCACAAGTGACACAAAATGTGCAAATTGCGGTCAAAGATTAATAAAACGTGGCTCCAGAAAGATCACAGGTGGTCTTTTACTGTTAACAGGCGACCCTTTACAGAACTAGGTGACACTATTTATCTCGTACGCGGCCTAAGAATGAAAGACAAAAATAGAAGAAAAAACTTTAGCTGGCTCTTAAATCTTTGTACACGGCTCCTAAATCTTTGTATGTGTCTCTTAAACCTCTATACGTGGCTCTTAAATATTTGTACGCGGCTCTTAAAGCTTTGTATGTGGCTCTTAAATCTTTGTACGCAACTCTTAAATCTTTGTATGTGGCTTTTCACCTATTTTATGTAAAAATGTCAAGATAGTGAAGAAAAACACATAAAAATATGATAAAATGATGGAAATGGGGCCTAAAGCCCCACGATGGTTGCCATTTGTCTGTGAGAAATTACACCTTCATGAAATTAGGATCAATAACAACAATTCTATGGAAATAAATTTAACAATTTAATCTAAGAATTGCAATTAAATCCATGACATCTCATGGTTCTCTATCTAAGCTTTGTGAAGAGATCTCTCAACCTTAATCTCTCTCAAGGACAATCCTAGAATGAGAAAAATTGATATAAAATGCTTAATCTAGCTCAAATGCTCAAAGATGTGTGTGTTTTCAACTCAAATGCTCATGATTCATGCTCTCAAATCAACAATTGCTTCTCAAAATGATCAAAATGCTATGCAAATGCTCACTATGCTCTCAATTTCTCACAAATTGCCTATAATAAGGATGCTTTGCACTTGAATTTCTAGGATATGAAATACATATAAAATGACTTGTATTTATAGCAAATTCCCAAGGGTAGGGGGTAGAGTGAATTAACCATGGGTTAATGTTTGGCTGAGTTTGATTCCTCAAATGGTTTCAAATGGGGGGACCATTTAAATGGTTGTCCTCAAAGTGTGGGACAAGAAGACAAGATCCTCAACTCTCATTAGTTGATCAAATTGAGTTGAAAGAAATTAAGAATTATTTAATTCAATCGTTTAATTAAATTTAGCCATGTATAGGTGAATGGGTTGGATTTGATTTTTGATTTAAAACTATACAATTAATTGATTAAAATCAATTATATAATTTTGATTAACCCCTTTTAGGCTTGAATTTGATTATTTGATGTTATTATTATTTTAATCCTTTGATTTTAATTGATTTTGTCCAATTTGCTTGATAAATATCCATTTGAATGATTTTGGTCCATTTTGATGAAATTCAAGGCAATTGGCTGAGATTTGCAAATTTGGATGATTAAGAGACACCTGGTCAATTTTAGGTGTCTACACTCTCCAATCCTCCTATTTTTCAACCCGCTCAATTTAATAAACCCTTTTATCTATATACTTCGGCTACTCTAAATGTCGTGAGTGCGTTGTTGGCTCAACATGATAGTGAAGGTAAGGAAAGACCGGTGTACTACATTAGTCAGACTTTACTTGATTATGAAATGAGATATATTGACTTGGAAAGACAATTCTTGGATTTAGTTTATGCTTGTCAAAAACTCAGACATTACCTATTGAATGTTGAGCTCCATGTGATTGTTAAATTTGATCCTCTAAAACACCTTTTCTCAAAGACTGATCTCTCTGACTGTCTGGCAAAGTGGGTGATGTTACTTACAAAATTTGATCATAATTTTGTTTCTCAAAAGTCAATTAAAGGACAAGATTTAACTGATTATATAGATAAAGCTCCTTGTCCTCATTCTGATACAGGTGTTACCTCAATAGAATTCCCTGATGAGATCATTCTAGCTATTAAGAGAGAGGATGTTTGGGAATTAGATTTTGATGGTTCTAGATGTAAGACAGGTTCTGGTGTTGGCATTATCTTGGTCCCTCCTACAAGGAAACTGATCCCTATGTCGTATAAATTGACCTTTCCTTGTACTAACAATATTGTAGAATATGAAGCTCTTATAGCTGGCTTACAAGCAACTTCATCCCTTCATATTAAAAACTTGTAAATCTACAAGGATTCACAATTTATTGTGGAACAAATCAAAGGAGGTTATCAGACTAAGAATGATAAAATGATGCTATATAGAGATTTGGCTGTTGATATTCTTTCACAATTCTCTTCTTATACGATTCAGACTTTACCTAGGAAAGATAATCAACATGTGGATGCCATGGCAAGCACAACTTCTTTGGTTTGTCTTGAGAATAATGTCAAAGACTTTCAATTTACTATACATACTCTTAACTACCCTACAATTTCTAATAAGGTTACTATTGATTTTTTTAACTTGCATTTGGATGAATGTTATTCGCATATCTTTCATTTTTTGAAAGATAGTACTTTTATGGAATCAGTAACAAGGAACATGCGTAATCATATTAGGAAGCTTGCAGCACATTATATCATTTTGGGAGGTATGCTTTATAAACGCTCTTATAATGGTTTGCTATTAAGATGTCTCAGTAGAACCAAAATTCTGATAGCTTTAGCAGAAGATCATTCTAGTTCTTGTGGGGGACATTTTGGTGGGAAGTCTTTAGTCAATAAACTTCTTAGAATGGGATATTATTGGAAAACAATGGAACTAGATTCTTTTACATTTGTTAAGAAGTGTCCTCAGTGTCAGCAACATGGTAATTTAATCCATGCTCCTTCTCACGAGCTTCGTAATCAAGTTGCTCCATGGCCTTTTAGTATTTTGGGTTTTGATCTTATTGGAAAAATCTCACTAGCTTCTTCTCAAGCACATACATACATCCTGACAGCTACATATTACTTTACAAAGTGGGTGGAAGCTATTCCTCTTTGTTCTACTACCATGGATTTTATTTGTGATTTCATTGAATCGCCTCACAATAGGCATATAATAATCATGCTCAAGGCCTTTCTTAGGAATGGTTCATTCAATCTAAGGAATGCTTTTCCCATTATGAGGTGCATTTAACTTGTCAACCCAGGGATGTATACTTGAAATGGTTGGCACAATATGTGCACTAGGTTCCTTAAGGAGTCATTCTGCTTATGCTATAGGAAGGTAAAAATGCATAAAAGAAACCTACACTAGTGCTGCAGGAAAAGAATACATTTATCTTCTTACTGGAATGAATGCTATAAATTGCAACTCTACTAAAACCTATGATTTCAACCTAAAATATCCATTATAACTATTCTTGCAGATGCTACAGGAACACTCACAAGTTGCGATGCTGCAGGAAGAAATTGTAACTTCTATCTGAAATACTAGAAATGCTGAAAATAAAATCTACTCTATTCTAACCTATTCCACCTCCCAAGTGGGCCCCCTTGGTCAGTTTCTACTAAACTATGAACATAGAATGTAAACCCAAAGCTATTTCATTGCATTTCAAATACTCATTACATAAAAACAAGACATGGAACTTGAAAATAGATTGCTGCAAGATACAATAGTTTCCTTTCAAAAAATTCTGTCTTTCATTTTCCTCCTAGCTAATCTCAAACTATCGGTCCAATCCCTATATATAGAGGATCAAACATTTATTACAAAAATAGAAAAGAAACTATCTTGTTGGAAACATGTAGGAGAAGAAGATGGAAAGAATGCAACAGCCCGCGGTGTGGGTTGTAAAGCTCAGGCGACCAGTTCAACATAATAAAGCGTAGAGGGAATATAGGCACACTACATCCCCACATCCTGGAATAATGGCTCCATTGTAGCAGTCATGTTTTCTGGTGTTGTAACGATCACTCTGTCGTAGCTGGTCCTCAACAATCCTCTTTGAATGCTGTCGACCACTCTCCAACCACTTTCTCTCCTGTCAAGTTAGCTATGATGTAGAAATATTCATGCAACAGCTTAATCAAATTAAATATCTAGATATTAGAACATATATTCTGATGGTTTTATGAAATACTACAATATATGTATAATATTAGAAAAATATGTCACAAACATCTACCCATGGTTTATCAGTTATATCTACAATTTATGACAAGTTTTGACTGGCTTGGTTCTCAAATGTTTTAACAAAAACTAGAACAGAGTATTAAAATTATACAAAACAAAGCCAATAATTTAGCCTTATCATCTACCCCTTGATTAATAAAATTCTTGTCCTCAAGCATTGCACCTTCTGGAAATTGACCTGTAGTCACCAACTTCAGTTCTACCTTACCTCTAGCTCTTAAAGGAGTAGTAGAATCCCCTTGTTCTTTCCCAAACTTCCCTTCTATGATCTTCCTGCAGCCTGTCAAGTCTGGTAGCATTGATATCATACAAGGGCCATAGGAGCATGGGTGGTTGCATTGTGAGTGGACACTGTAACCACCTGAATTTGGTCTGTCACAACTATAGACCCTATTTGACCTAAGTGTGATCATACCCTCAATTTATGTCCAAATGACCCTGTTACTGCTTGGCATAATTCTTTGATCAATTTAATGTCCTAGGTGATTTTTATCACTGATTTATATTAACTATTATAGCCATACAATTCAAATCAATTTCGACCAATCAAATCAAATCAAAATCAAACATGGCTATAGTATTTAATTATAA
>MU227819.1:3309334-3332593 GCA_018584345.1 Thuja plicata
TTAGCATTAGTTGCTGCAGGAGGTGGCATTATTGCAGGTGGTTGCACTGAAGGTGGTAATTGTGGACTACCAAAATTTTGGTTAGGCCACTGTGGAGGCCCCCTCCATTGGTTATTTTGCTGCCAATTTCCTTGTGGTGGTTGCCATTAATTCTACTGATTTGGCCACTGATTATTTTGCTAGTTTTTCCATTGGTTGTTTTGCTGATTTGGCCATTGGGTATTTTTATGATTAGGCCAATGGGTATTTTGCTGGGTTTTCCACTGAGGTTGAGAGTACTGAGAAGTGTTCTGATAATTTTGGTTTTTCCACTGATTATTGTTAAAATTTGAAAACTATAGAGGATCTTGTGGCATACCTTGTTGTGAAGCCCATGGTCGGCATTGAGCAACAAATAACACTTGACCATTGTCTCCTTCTATCTTCATGTAGTCAGTTGGCAAATGTTGGTTTTCCAGGTTGGCTACTAGCTTACATTCATAGTCTTGCTTCTATTTACGGCAATGTGGACAGTACTCAACCAATTGTGATTTAGCTTCTGCATGCTTCTTCTTGGCAGTCATTGTGTCAAGATGTGTAGCTACATCATTTATAATATACTGCTTGAAATCCACGAGAAAATTAGATATCTCTAGCTTTGAAATGCCTGAACCAATCCCTTTTGTGACTGTGGACTGGTATCCTCTACCTTTCTTCATAGTTGACCTTGAGTAGTTTTGATATATTTTCTTGAGGTCATCCCAAGAGGATTGGGATATGTCTCCACCAGCCATCAAGTCTAATGCCTCTAGATAGTTGTCTTTTACCTCTCTCAAGAAGACTAATTTTTGTGAATCCTCTGCCAGTACATGCTAGGGATTCTTCTACATTATGTACAAAAAATGTGAAACATAGTCCTCCAATGTTTCATCTTCCTTTTGAGACATCCTAAAGATGTCATCTCCTTTTGGGTCACTACCTTTGCAATAATCTTTATATTTCTGTAGAAACAACGTCTGCATCTCATCCCAAGTACCTGCTGCATTGGCTCCTAAGCCCATGAACCATCGTAATGCTGAATCTTTCAGTGTTGTAGGAAACAACTTGAGTTTATGGGCATCAGTATTATAGTCAAAACTTCAACACAGTATGTCAAACTCAAACAAGAAAGTGTTAGGATCCTCAGTTATAAGACCGTAAAACTTCAGAAGAGCAGTTGTTGGTATATTCTTGAGATTAGCATTGTTTATAAGGCTTCGGAGAGGAAATGAGAAGGTAGGATGTGCCATTACTAGAGGTATTGGATTGTGGGGTTGCTGCTAGAAAGGAGCATTGGCTACTAGATTGTTAACATTAGGTGGATTTGGGCCAAAGTTATCTAGGAAGCTGGCCAAGATTTCTGCAAAAGGTTAGAAGCCACTTACATCAAATGGTTCTGCTCTGGAGGAAGATGCTACAAGAAAGTTGGGGCTTGCATCCTCAAAGGGTAACTCAACTTCTTCAACTTCCTCATTCAAATTAGCAGGCTCTGCTGGGAGAAATCTTCCATATTCATCTCATCGCCTTTCTCTTCGATGCATGCAATTGAATTATTCATGCTTGTGAAGCTATTTTTAGAGATACCAATCTAAAAACTAATCTAGGAATGAAAAAATGACTCGAAAATGTTCCTAACTTAACACCATCCCTAGCAACAGTGCCAAAAATGAACCGCCTCACAATAGGTGTATAATTATCATGCTCAAGGCCTTTCTTAGGAATGGTTCATTCAATCTAAGGACTACTTTTCCCATTATGAGGTGCATTTAACTTGTCAACCCAGGGACATATACTTGAAATGGTCAACATGATATGTGTACTAGGTTCCTTTAGGAGTCATTTTGGTTATGCTACAGGAAGGTAAAAATGCATAAAAGAAACCTACACTAGTGCTGTAGGAAAAGAATACATTTATCTTCTTACTGAAATGAATGCTATAAATTACAACTCTACTGAAACCTATGATTTCAAACTAAAACATCCATTATAACTATTCTTGTAGATGTTGCAGGAACACTCACAAGTTGCGATGCTGCAGGAAGAAATTGTAACTTCTATCTGAAATACTAGAAATGCTGGAAATAAAATCTATTCTATTCCACCTCCCAAGTGGGCCCCCTTGCTCGGTTTCTACTAAACTATGAACATAGAATGTAAACCAAGAGCTATTTCATTGCATTTCAAAAACTCATTACATAAAAACAAGACATGGAACTTGAAAATAGATTGCTGCAAGATACAACAGTTTCCTTTCAAAAACTTCTATCTTTCATTTTCCTCCTAGCTAACCTCAAACTATTGGTCCAATCCCTATATATAAAGGATCAAACATTTATTAAAAAAATAGAAAAGAAACTATCTTGCTGAAAACATGCAGGAGAAGAAGATGGAAAGAATGCAATAGCCCGCAGTGTGGGTAGTAAAGCTCGGGCGACCAATTCAACATAATAAAACGTAGAGGGAATATAGGCACACTACATCCCCATGTCCTGGAATAATGGCTCCATTGTAGCAGCCATGTTTTCTGGTGTTGTAATGATCACTCCACCATAGTTGGTCCTCAACAATCCTCCTTGAATGTTCTCGACCACTCTCCAACCACTTTCTATCCTGTCAAGTTAGTTATGATATAGAAATATTCATACAACAAGCTTAATCAAATTAAATATCTAGATATTAGAACATATATTCTGATGGTTTTATGAAATACTACAATATATGTATAATATTAGCAAAATATGTCACAAACATCTACCCATGGTTTATCAGTTATATCTGGAATTAATCACAAGTTTTCACTGGCTTGGTTCTCAAATGTTTTAACAAAAACTAGAACAAAGTATTAAAATTATACAAAACAAAGGCAATAATTTAGCCTTATCATCTGCCCCTTGGTTAATCAAATGCTTTTCCTTAAGCATTGCACCTTCTGGAAATTGACCCGTGGTCACCAACTTTAGTTCTGCCTCACCTTTAGCTCTTAAAGGAGTAGTAGAATCCCCTTGTTCTTTCCAAAACTTCCCTTTTGTGATTTTCCTGTAGCCTGTCAAGTCTGGTAGCATTGATATCATAGAAGGGCCATAGGAGCATGGGCGGTTGCATTATGAGTGGACACCAGAGCTCCTGCCTGATTTGCCTACCCAACGCTATGGACTTTGGTGCCCGATGTATAGCTACTTGAAGGTTAATGGGACTATGTGGTTCTGATCTTTTAAATAGCTCTAATAATCTTCGCCATCTACTTCTAGCATCGGTTAAGGCTCTTTGGAAGACAAAGTAGGACATGCTATCATATTCTACATAAACATCTGCTCTGAGTTTAAATTTTTTATCTCTAATCTCCTTTTTAACATTCCCATATGTCAGTCTGAACCAATCCCTCAGGAATACTTCTTGTTGACTACTTTCTGCTCTTAATGGTAGGGGTTCTTTCTTCTCAAGATCTCTGTAATTCCCCAACTGCCTATCATAGTTGGCCTCATTGTGCATCCATGACATTAGAGCCCTTAGGTGTATATCCCCTATGTAAGGCAGGGGATTCCATTCAGTCTTTGTAGGGATGATGAAATTATGCACATACAACTCACAGAGTAGGTTTTGTTGCCAAGATGGAAGTGTTTGGTATAACCCATAGAATTCCTGGGGTGATTTTAACTCTGCATTTATATCCTTTAGGTTCATCATTAATTGGAATAGAAGGAATTGTTCTTTGAGATAGATAGTATAGACCCTGGGTGGAGGTCTACAAGCAATGACCTGGTTAGTTAGTTTAAGAGCATGGTCTATTCTTTGTTTCTGTTTTGTCAACTGATCTTTCAATTCTGCAATTTCCTTTTCCCGTTCTGTTATTAATTTCTGCAATTTATTTTTCTCTTCTCCATGCAGAGTGGTGGTAAGCACATATTTATTATATAACTAAAAAAGAATCATTTGCAAAGTAATCAGACCACTGCTTTCATCTTGGTTATTCTTCTTCCTTTGTTCTTTCCATAATTGCTCTAAGAATTTTATTAACCAAGTTTTCTTATAAGAAACTAAAGCATTTCTTGAGCAAGGTATCTGGTGAGTTGTAGGAATTTCTTCTTCATGCATTGGAACATCCTGATGGCTGACTCCTGGGTCATTTTGACATACATTTGGCTCATCTTCACACTCTTCTTCTAGATTTTCAGGAATGTCAGGAATCTCAGACTGACTGGGAGAATCATCAGGAACAATATGGATAAGAGTTTCCTCCTCACATTGTTTGGGGGAAGAGGGCTGGCTTTTGGTGGGCACTTTAGGAATCTTCCCTCTCATCCTAGGGCTTCTTCTTATAGGGGTTTCCTCAACTTCTATGGCCTTTTTCTTACTAACCCTTTTTGTTGTCTTTGTTGTAGGAGTAGTGGCTACAAGAACTGACTTCATTCTCTTCCTTTTTTGAGACTTGAGGGTTTTGTGGTTCAGCTGCAGGAACCAAAGTTTCTCCTACTATCTTCCATTTTCCTTTGGTTTGGGCAGTAGTAGGTATATTTCTCATGTGAGCGGTTAAAGGCACATTTTCTTGTAAATTTTCAATTTCTGCCCCTTGGTTATTTTGCTCAGCAACTGAATCAGGGGAGACTGCATTATCTTGATTATCTTACACATTAGGGGCAATTTGAGGCTGAAGGGTTTTATGATGGATGAACTCTGCCCATGTCATAGGGGAGGCATCCCTAAGATATCTTTCTATGAGTAACTAAATTAGGGCATGGTGGGTAATAGATTTGTCTTTCCCTTTTTGGGTTTCTTCGGCACTAATGCACAACATATTAAACAAAAAATTGGGTGCATTCATTGGGATATTATGTCGTACATAATTAAGCTTAAAATGATGCGCATGTAAATTAGAGAATCGCCCTTCACAGGTGAAATACCTTATAATGTGTGTAGCCAACTCCTGGTATGGTGGAGGAATGGACATCCTTTTGCATCCTTGCTTAGTGATTTCCAATGGAGGGTCTCCTAGTAGGGTGAATTGAGCCCTGGCTGACCTGGCATCATGGGCATTGGGATAATGTTCCCCTGCTGCTGGTAAACCGGTCACTTCCGCTATTTTCTCCTATGTTGCAACAACTGGAAACCCCCATACCGTTGCATGGCCCTCATCAAATGTGTTCAAAAATTCTATTGCTGCTTTATCATCAAACTTCGTCAATTTTAAGAAATACCCCAGCCATCCGCAGGCATTAAATCTTCTTACGGCCTCTACATCGGCTAGTAAAATATTATGAACCACTGGCTCATGCCACTGCAATTGGCCCCCCATTTTACCAAATTGAACCTCTACTCTATTCTTGATAATTACCTTCTTTCTTTTGAATTTCAGACTAATTCACGTAAACCCACAAACCCTCTTTCACATTCTTCTGGTATTCTTGATGTGAACAATAATAATGTACTTTTCAAAAAATGAATTGTAGATATTCATGCGAGTGAGAGTTATTTCATGGTTTTAATACTGGGTCACATCTAGTCTAACAGTTAGGGGTTTATTCAGAATAAAGACATGACATTTGACACTTGTGTGATGCGGCAGCTGGATTTTAATTAAGATAATGCCAAAGTACAGATTTGGGGATCTTTTAATGAGTAAATAGAAATGACACTTTTTAGAAATTGGCACACTTCCCTGCCCCCTATGAAATATGGACAAGTTTCCTCACTTGTCTGACTTGGAAAAATGTACGGAACTGGATTAAGGCGGAAATGATACATTTATTACAGTATTCGATGTAACCAACTAAATCTATGCACTAAAAATGGAAATAAATTTGAAAATATCGTACCTGTTAATTGATCATCGCACATGGGAGGAAAGATTGGTGAGAGTGGAATGACAACGTCGACGGTCGGCATGCATCAGCGCACTATGTCTTTATTGAAAGCATAGAAACATGATGACATGGAAGGTGGGTGGATGAAAGATTAGGAAATAAAATGGGGTGAAAAAGAAGAATAAACAAAGTGAATGGAGAATTTGAACTTTATGTAGACATAAATTTTTTATTATGGTCATGCATCAAAGGAATTCTTATTGAAGTGCTACAGGAAGAAGGTTGACACCCTCTATTATAGGAAGTGTTACCTGTTAATCCATTAAAACTGGCTGGTTGAACTGCTGCAAGAAGTCTTCTTTCGTCTATGGCTGGTGATACAACTTTAGTCTATGGCCATTGACGAGTAGCTTGAAGTGGACAGGGTCGATTGTTGTCAACTGGACTACTCCATTTGTAAATACATGGCTTATTTCATATGGATCCAGCCATCGTGTCTGCATCTTGCCTGGTATCTCCTGGAATCTGGAATCATATAACAATGCCAAATCTCCAACTTTGAATTGCTTATTTTTGATATGGGATTCATCCCACTATTTTCTTTTCTTTTGGAAAATTTATGTGTGCTGCAGGGTAGACTTGCACATTTCCTCCAAAGAGTTGAGATGCAGCAATCACTCTTTATGTGCTGCAGGAAGATCAACGTTTAACTCTAGCGTTGTTCTTAATGTTTTGTGTTTAAACTCAATCGGTAGCATTGTTGTTTTGCCATATAATAGTTCAAATGGAGTGAACCCTGTGGTGGTCTTCCATGTTGTTCTATATGCCCATATGGCTTTTGATAGTCTGCTGCTCCAGTCTCAGCGATGCAAATGAACTATCTTTGTTAAAATTGCTTCTATTTCCCGATTTGTAACTTCTGCTTGTCCATTGGCTTGAGGGTGATAGGGGCTTGATTTCCGATGTCTGATATTATATTCCTTCATGAGCTCTGTTATCAGATTGGAGGTGAATTGGTAACCTTGATCGGTAACTTTTTAGTAACAATGATTACAGGAATTAGAAATGTTTGATGAACAACGAATAAATTCTTTGGAACATATAAAGGCTTATCATAAATTAGTTCATTAACAATATAATCATAAGGTGATTGAACGGTCATTTTCGATGGTTGATTTAGTCTTGTATGAAAATCAAAGGAATGTGAATGCTTTACCTGGTGAAAAAGGGAATTTTAGGCCTAATTGGCTTGGACCTTTCATAGTAATTGAGGACTTTTCTTTAGGTTCTTATAAGATTGCTGATATGAATGGTGTCCCTCTTAAGGAACCTATTAATATTATGCATCTCAAATGTTATTATCCCTAGTACACCATTCTTTCTTTGTGTATTTGTGTATTCCTTATAGAATAGTTATGTATGTTTTATAGGTTATGTTATTTGAATACATTCATACATGACTTCATTCTTTATTTCTGTAAAGTTTTGTATTGGTGAAAAATACAGTAATCAATCATAGAACTAACTAGGCAAAGAAAATTTTCATATATAAACTTCTATGAGTTTGATACATATATGGCACATGTGCCCTATCTATCAATCTCTATCTCTATGCTCTGAGGGTCGATGGCTCCTAGCTCTCTCTGATCTATGGTGTGAGGTTGGGGATCTCAATATGATATTCTGAGTGTAGATCCTTGACATTCTCATCTCATAGTTACGTTCTTGGGCCCTCTGTAGGTCAGCTATAAATTTTTATTCTCTCTAACCTTAGTTCTCATTGGACACATGCAAAAACATCCACATGTCTTTCAAGATCTCTCTATCCAATGAGGGACTCTCACTCACTAGATGGCAGTCGGTAGGATATACATGTATCCTTTAGGACCTCAGATACAAATCTCCTCCACTCCGCTACGCTAGCTCTAGAATTAAAACATATTTATCTTTTAGTATTTCTTTTTAAAAAAACATTCAGTTAAAATATTCAAATATAATGCATATTTCATACCTGGATCTCCCTCCTGTGCATCACCAAAGGATCTAGATAGTGGAGGAATGGAGTGACTACTCTCTCCGTGCTCGCTATGTCTAGGTCTCAACGGTGGTGTCTCTATATGAGCGTAGGGATGTCATCATGATCTCAATGGTACAACATAGACAACACACTCATCTACACCTATACTATCACCTAGGGGCATCTCCTCTGCTCTTTCCCTTTCTCCCTCTTCTTCTCTAAACTCTACTCTCTCCTTTTCTCTCTCCTCCTCCATAGGATCTCCCTTAGAGATGGGCTCCTCCTCATCTCTCTGATCCTTCTTGTCCTCCACTAGTATGTCACTACCTCAGTGTGTCCTCTTTCTGAGACTTGGATCACCTATGGGATAGTTATCAAGGAAGATGGGGTGGGTTCCCTATGGATTCCAATATCTGACATACTCTCTGCTAATGCATGAATAAGATACATTGGGAGCTACCTCTGTATCCTCAGTCTCATCTGTCTCACTATCTATAATATCTACTATTGTAGGTCGACATATAGCACTGGGTCTATGATAGTATCTAGTCGGGTATACATACTGAGGTAGTATTCTGGGGACCCCATGTATCAAACCAAACTGTCTCATCACTCTATCATTGTAATATGGCATCATTGCATGACTGGTAGGACCCTCTAGAAGCTTGTTCTACTGTGAGTGTCTCAGCTGGTGTCAAGTATCTGGCCATTCTATCATCTAACAGTACGGTCTCCATATCACATCAATACCTAGTATATGATTGAGGCATACCCTCCAAAAGAGGATATCCCTGTACTGCTAGACATATTCTAGTGGGTAGGCAAAGTATCTAAGTGTGCTCATATCTACCATCACTGGAAAACCCTGTGGTCATGTACATTTGTAATGCTCAAACATCCAAACATGTAGAAAGGTGCATACTATGAGACTCTCCCGCTGGTATCTCACTAACTGACACAACTCATGGTAGAGATGGGCTAACATGCCGTGACCCCGTGACAAGATAGTCCTATCACCCTCCATCCTGCATACGAAATGAGTGAATGGTGCTAAAAATAATATACCCTTTGTGTTAAGTATTACAACTAAAGAGAGTATACACAACATCACTTTCCATACCAAAGGTGTCGAGCCTACTAGTATGGCTGATAGATTGATCAGATATTCCCAAGCCCTCATCTGTGGTACTCATCCTAAAAAATACTCCCCATCTGAGAGGACCTCAGTAGGACCTCGATGCACTCTCGGTCTGACAGGCTTGCCTCAGACTAGAAGTCCTAGGATCCTATGCACATCCTCCAGTGTGATCATGATCTCTCCTGAGGGAAGATGGAAGGAAAAAGTATCCTCATCCCACCTCTCTATTAGGCCGATATCATGGATCAATGGACCCTCATATGTGGTAAGACTTCTACCTAGTACAATCCCACATCTCTCAATATTTGTATCTCATCCTACTATAGCTCAAACAAGTTCTCACTAACAGTCAACAATAGCCCTCCAAAGGGGTGCTCTCGGAGATGGACAAGTTCCTATCAGCACAAACAACATCATATCAATACACTATCATCAGAAAACTATAATACCCACTTGACCAGGTCAAGGTTGACCTTTTTGGGTTAGGGTTGGCCTTATCCCCAAAAAGGATGAGACCTTCCCAGTTATGGTCGACCTTAAAGGGTCAAGGTTGACATAACTAGGTTAGGGTTTACCTTTTTGGGTCAAAGTTGACCTTACCTATGAAAACATGAATTTTAGAACCACAAATATCAAAACAAAGAACTTACCTTAGGAAGTGGTTGTCCGCTAGCTAGGCACTCTCTCAGGATCTCCATGCAGCTCGTTTGATGTTCTTCTCTCTTCGGCATTCTACTTCTTTTCCTAAACTCTGCAAATGGTAAGAATGAGAAGGTAAGTGTTTCTTTCTCTTATTTATAGCTGTGAATTAGGGTTTTTTTTAAATTTACTTAGGTTAAATTTGAATTTTCCTTCATATGCATTTAGATAGACATTCACTCTTTTCATCATAACTTGAGTTCGGTAGCTCCATTTTTAGTTTCGTCAGTGGTGTTGGAATTGTGATAAGATACCTAACCCTTCGAATCATTTTAGGAAGGTTTGGAATCCTTATAACTAGTTTAGGAAAGAACTTTTCATTAAACTTCATATCCAGTGTATAGGTCTAACCTTATCACCCTGTTCTACTTTTCAGAATTAGTAAGGAAAAATAGGGGGTATAAGGGACTCTATGCACTTCTCAAATTTATCCTAGTAAGTCTTAGGTGTTATATGGATTTTCATTAACCTTGTGTGCTACAGGTTACAGGTACTAATGGTTTCTTGAAGGATCTCTACGTTGAGGACTTGGCTATATCCTTTTTTATTTTATGATGTTTTCTTACTTTAGCTTGCATATTCACATAGTGTCATATATAAGCTAAAGTGGAGGATAAATGTATCATCTTAAAATGGAAGCACTTCCATTATGGTAGTTTTATCACCCTCATTTAGTACACTTTCATATTAGATTTGCATTTAGGATGCATCTGCACTTGATTCTGCATTTCTAGGTGAAATTAGGGTTAGGATACTATGGATCCTCCTTAATTTCCCTCTTTGTGGCTTTATTTTTAGGTAGAACCTATGTACTAGCTTTCCTAATCTTCATCATACCTCCTTTATGGCCTATGTGCCTCTCCCCAGCACTCTGGTGTGTTTTCTCACCTTCCTAGGTCTTTGGCTAACCTAGGAATCTTACAGTTTTCTTAAGCTGGCCTACCTGAAACCTCAAGTTAGCATTGAGGTTGATTATGACCTAGGTCAGAATTGAGGTTGAACTTGAACTAGGTTAAGGTTGAGGTCTATTTTAACCTCTATCAGGTGTTGGTCCCCACTTTCAGATCCAAAGCATAACGAGGTCCTAAACTTAAAAATAGGTCCTCGGGTCTGGGTGCGGAAGTGTTCTCTCTGATATTCGAATTAATACATGCCCTCCTTGGCTGGTGATTGTAATTGGACCATAATTCAAGGAAAAATTTGAATTTGGGTCCCTTTCATTTCCCTAGGAGGTCTACATTGAGATCTCTATATAAACACTTTTTTTGTCTTCATTCTTCATGAAAAGAAATTGTGAGATGACATGAAAAAATTATGATTATTATGTGATCATGATGCAAGAATGCAAGAGGATGATATAGAAGGACAAGATATGATGATGCCTTAATACATACAATTTATTTTGTGGACAAGCTATTGTGGATCTTCATTGGAGCAAGAAAGAGTTCTTCCTTCCTTCCTTCTTCTTGGATCTACCATTTTCAACATTCAAGCATTCAAAAGATACTATCATGGGGCAGCAACTACGGATTGTGAATTTGGTAGGAATAATTTAGCCTTGGGTGCTTGGTATGCTTTCTTTATCATATTCAAATCTATGCATTTCTCTCATTTTCAATTCATGCTAGGGTTTCAATCTAGAGGATTAGATCTTGGCATTATACATTCAAAGCTCTTTCTAAGAGCAATACACACATACATTCTATTGCATTCATCTATTCATGGAGGTGGAAACCACCAAAATGGGGGTTTGACTAAGGCAAAACCCTATATAGCCACCCCAAAACCCATTTTTCAGATATCTACAAGCACTATTTTGGGAGTTGCAGGTTAGAATCAGACATTTTGGGTCAGAATCGACATTCTGTTCTGGGTCAGAATCAAAATTTTGTTCTGGGCCAGAATCAAAAATTCTAGGTTGGAATCAGAAATTTTGGGTCAAAGGTGACATTCATTTTTGGGTCAAAACCAAAATTGAGTCAGATCTGGAAAAGATTTCTGGGTTTTCTTCATCTCTGGGTTTCTGATCTAGATCCGATTACAGATTTTCCTGAAACTCAACATAGGCATCAAAAAAGGGGTATTTCCAAATCTTCTATGATGTGGGTGTAACCACCTGAATTTGGTCTGTTCCAACTATGGACCCTATTTTCCCTAAGTGTGATCATACCCCCAATTATGTCATGACAATGTTACTTTGGCATAATTTATTTTTAAATCAAATTTAATGTCCTAGGTGATTTTTATCACTGAATTATATTAACTATTATAGCCATACAATTCAAATCAAATTCAAACATGACTATAGTATTTAATTATAAAGGAATTAAATAAACCCCTAAATCAATTACCTACTTGCAAAGTAACCCATTCCCCTAGCCTATTTAATTTATTTAAAATGGCTATAGTCCCCTTAATAATTAAAAAGTAATAAAATGCTTAAATAATTAATTCCTATATTTTAAATGAATTAAATAAGTTTAATTCATTTCATTTATATTCCCTTAAATCCCAACCTAACCTATCTCAACCACTTCTACCCTGGGTTCTAACCCATCTCAACCCATTCACCCTTGCTAATCTAATCCTAATATTAAATTCTACCCTAACCCACCTCCTAATGTTGTCACATTCCATTAGGGAATGATTAACAACTCAATCCACTTGAGAAAGTCCACTTTCTCAAGAAAGACTTTCCTAAGGGACCAACTTGCCAAGTTGCATCTTACACCCTTCCCATGCTTCTTTAAGGATTTCATTAATGCCTCATTAATGAAGATTCCTTAAGCCCATGTCTCCTCCATGCCTCATTAATGCCCAAGGCATTAATGGCTCTTACACCACCATTAATGAGTCCCTCAACTAATTAATGAGCCTTGTCTCCCCTCTCTCTCTCTCTCTCATTATTCTATAAATAGTAGGCATTTTGGAGCACAAAAGAGCCTTCATCTCATATTGTAAATGCATTGTTATGCTATTGGAATAGATTAAGAATCATATTTCATTTCATAGTTTATGCTTATGCATTGTTATTATCTCCATTTTTAGATTAAAATGAATTGCTCATTGAAAAATAGTTTGTTTTTAATCAAATCTTTCATGCTAGGTTTTTGATGTCACTGGTATTTAGCATAAATCTTAGGGCTTTATGTTATTTTCTACACTCATTCTAGTTAGAAAGAAATAAGTCAAAGTTATGGTTTATATGCTCATTAACCCTTATTTTTCACTAACAGAATGACTTATTTAAGTGTTGTATTGCAGATAACAGGTGCACAAATATAAACACATTTATGGTGCCCACTGTGCGGCTCAATTTCCAATTTGGCCTCATCTTCCATCACTTTTTTAGTAATTTGCATGCCCAGAATTATATTACAGGCTCATTTTTTATCATTCTGGATCACATCTGGGATACGCCATCACATCACAGTAAATGAGGCTCACATCTAGGATACACCATCGCATCATGGTAAATGAGGCTCGCATCTGGGATTTCCCAGATCTTTTTTAGTTCAGGCTCACATCTGGGGAGCATACTATCGCACCTGGTAAGAAAGCTCGCATACAGTATGTTGTGTCACATTCAATGATTTTTTAGGCTCGCATCTGGTTAGAAAGTTTACACACTTCATTTTCCTAACTACAACATTTTGAAAAGTTGTGTTTTTTATGTCTTGCAGCCTAACAAGTATTTGCAAGTTGTTCTTGAGGGTTTTCATGGGAGTTAACATAAATAGATACTAACTTTGTTTTTCAGGTTACCCATCCCCCATCTTGAATTCTATTTAATTGCTTTCAAAATTTAAGATACATATTCCAATCTATCACTAAACTAACTAGAGGATTCTACTCTTTTCCTTTTAAGGAAAATCATAAACTCACGCATCAGTTTATGGGTTGAACAGAATTTGGAGTTAACTGAACAAGCAAACACATCTTCTAATTCTTTTTGGATCAAGTAAATGAACAACTCAAATCACTAAATCTTATGGTTTAATGAACAAATACATCGTATAATTTCTTTTCGGATCAGAAATTGAACAATCAAAGCACTAAATATGTGGGATCAAAGAACAAGTTCAATCATTTAATTCAATTTGGCTCAGTAATTGGACAAGAAACTCACTAGATCTTGTGGCTAATTGAACAAGGCAAAATTTCCTTTTCAAGCAATCCTATTTTTCTTAAATAGGAAAAAACTAAATTGAGCTCAACATAGCTTGAAGGAATGAACTTTGCTTTACGTGTTTTGGGAGAAAATGGTTTAGATTAGGAGAGTATGCTCTTCTTTAGAAGAAGAATCAGAAATCCAGACATCCAAAGCTCGCCAATCCTTGGTACTCATATTTAAACAGTAGAGGGCCTGCCGATTGAGGAAAAAATATCCTGGGAATGACCCAAGTGAGGACAGGTTTTACGCCAACCCTTCCAACTCACTATAAATAGTTGCTTCCTTATAGGTTAAAGCCTCAGAAGATGGAGCCGATTTTGTTCATGGAATTTTGACATCATTCCTTGAACATATCTGGGTATGTGTAGAGCAGAGCCACTTGAATCTTGCTTGCGAGACTACATATATTCAGGTACTCATAGGGCTATATGCCTGAATTTTGCCTTGTGCAATTCTATGGGGGATAGTTTTGAATGGATTGCCCAATAATATACAACACCTTCAACTGAAAGAATTCCTGATTCATCCCTAAAAGAGTGATAATCTTTGTGCAAGAAAAAAAGTAATTGCCCCAAGACACTCATCATATTGTGCCCTCACTTGCATTTGGAGTTGACTAATACAGCATCATGACTAGAGCCATTGCGTGCTTGGTGATGGCTGTATTCTAATTAGCATTTGAGTGTGTACCTGAGTTAATGAGCAAAGATTTTCATCCTCCACCTAGAGAATAGGAAAAGATGAGTGTTTGTTTCACCCTCCTAACAATGTAAAACTATTTGATGTGTTCAAAAGATTATTAAAATGATAAACTCCCCAAAACAATCAACAAGTTTCAAACCATAGACTACAAGTGTTCTTCACACATTACGACACCTCCTAATGCAATCTGGAAACAAGCAACTTCACGCACTTTGAAAACAAACTTTTTAGAACTGACCAAAATTGACAAAGACATCATAAGATCACATCCCAAATTTCCCAAGTGGCATGTAGTATTTAGGATCACATTCGGTATACTGGCTTGCATTTGGTCAGCACATAGTCTCATCCAGATTCTAGGCTCGCATCTAGTATCATCAGAGGCTCACATCTGGGGGCTAGCATTCAGGACAAAGGGTACTTGTAGACATTTTTCCTAGAAAGTATCAGTTGATTAGGATACCCTTTTATCTCTTTAGCTAGTTCCTGTTGTCTCTTCTGGTCTCCCTATTGAAATTCCAAAGATCTTTTGAAATGCCTACCTTGCATGCTTAGTCAGTCTTACATGATCAGTTCAATACATGTGGTCTACCTATTTCCTACCAACAACTTGGTTCCCAACTCACTATCAGGGCATTCTAACCCTCTGACACTGGAACCATTTACATCCACCAACAACAAATAGTTACTTTTACCTAGACACACCCACTTGAACAATTTGAAACTCTCACTTTCACTATTGGGAAACGTTGACAAAAGTTGAGGAACAACTTCATGGTTAACACAAGATGCAACAAGTACACGTCGAAAGGATCGAAAGTGCCTCCTAAAACACCACACTTTCAAGGAGAAACTTCTCACAGTTCCCTTCTTGATCTAGATTCCCCTCAAATGGATAGCGACACTCACATATAGAGTGAGGCTTTTGAGGATTATAATGATGGAAAACACCAAAAACCCGAAGACACAGATGAGGAAGAAGGACCCAAGTTTGAACGTGATCCGTTTGGATCAGACAGTGAAGGGGAGATCCCTAAAGATGAGTATGAAAAACTCAAACAAAGTGAAAGATTCCACAAGATATTGGAATGGATAATTGATGACGATAAAGAAAAGTACTTCCTCCATCTAGTGTCCACAGGTGTTAAATTACCCAAGGACTATGATGTAGAAAAAATCAAAGAAAAGGAGGTACCAAATCTGATATCCATTCTCACCAAACAAATCAATTTAATGTAAATAGAACTCACAAATCTCAAACAAGAGAAGGAGAAACCTAAAATGAAATACTCTTTGGATGTCATTTGTCCATTTCCTTTTGACAAGAGTAACACTATGGTCCCGTTTCCTCCCAACATGGAAAGACCAAAGTATGACAAGTACATGGGAGAAACTGACCCACACGACCATGTGAGGGAATTTTATGCTCTAAGCATAGAATACATACATGAACCTACATACCTCATGCGCCTATTTCCAGGAAGTCTAGGAGGTAATGCCATGGAGTGGTTCTCAAAACTAAACCCTAAGGTCAAGAAATTTGAGGAGTTGATCCAACGGTTCATTCAAGATTACTCCTACAACATCTAACATGATGTAACTATGATGGACCTATGTAACACCAAATAGCGAACTGGAGAATCATTTACACACTTCCTACAAAGATGGAGGAAGATTTTTGCATGATATTCAAAGGCCATTCCTGAAATAGAGAAGATGGAGATATTCATTAATAATCTAGTACCTGAATTAAACTATGCATTACAAATGCAAGACTCTCCAAGCTTTGATAGAATGATTAAAAATGCCCTTCGTATTGAGGAAGTCATGGTCAAAAGGGGAGAGATCACCCTTCAAAATGAAAACAAGACCAACAACTCCAACTCCAAGCCTAAATGGTGGAAAAAAAATAAAAATGTTGTTAATGACGGAGTGGTTGATGCCTCTAACATTAATCCTAAACCTGAGGTATTCAATCTAACTAATGGCATGCAAGCAAGCAAGGATGCTAAGGTAACAACTCCGGTACCCAAAGAAAACAATGATAATAGCAAGGGATGGACATGGACGTCAAAACCTTAAAGAAAATTCACTCCTTTGGGAGAGCCTCTTGAGACTGTTCTAAAAAAAATATTGGATAACAAAGTTCTTACAATCCCAAATTCCAAACCGTGGGAACCAATGGTCAAACCCAGGTGGTGGGGTGATTATTCTTATTGTGTCTTTCACAAAAACAAGGGACACAAGACTAATAATTGCGTCAAGATTAAAAATGTCATCCAAGACCTCATCGAAGGAGGTAAGATCAAAGTAGATGGACACACTACTAATGAAGATCATACAGCATTAAAAAAACCCTTTCCTAATTACGATCGAGGAGAAACATCTAAAGGGAAGAGTAATGAGGTAAACTACACCTATTCCAAAAATGACAATGTGATCAATATGCTTGACATTAAAACCAAATCTATCAATGTGGTCACAATCAAAGGTGGCTCATTCCACTCGAATGCTATGACACAGAGCCAAGCACAAGTTACAATCAAAGGACCTCCAAAACTGACTCAACATCCAAGGTTCCTATTGTAACTATTCCTAAACCAGCAGCAAAACATGTGGTTACTATTCTTGGATCAAAATATGAATTTGTAGACTAATTACAAAGAACCTCTACCAAAATTTCCATTTTTGAGTTGCTCAAGATATCCATAGTACATAGGGAATTCATAGAACAAGCTCTACATGCTACTAATGTTCCAAAAGATATTGATATAGACAAGTTTCAAGTGATGGTCAATAACATCTCAACACCACACTACCTCTCCTTTTCTGAAGAGGATGACAAGTCATTGACACGTTCACATAATCAAGCCCTCCATATTGAATTCCTTATTCATAAATCCCATGTTAGATGCATGTTGATAGATGGAGGTGCAGGATTGAATATATGTACACTGGATCTAATCAAGAGACTAGGTCTCTCAGAGAAAATAATTGACTCAAGAAGCAAGATAACCATCAAATCTTATGATGAGGAAGAAAGATCCTCCAGAGGTCTTATTGTTCTACCTATCAGAATCAGACCAATTGAGAGGAACGTCACATGTCAAGCTTTGGATCCATTGACCAAAAATATCCTACTAGGGAGACCATGGATTCATGAGATGCAAGCTGTACCTTCCACTTACCATCAATGCATAAAATTCCCACATAATGGGGTGGAAGTGATGATTCCTGCAGACTCTAACTACACTTGCAACAATATCAAAGCAGGTAGCATGATCCCGCACAACAAAGAGGCTATGGATGGTGTGGCTCCTGAAACTACCAAGGACATGGTTATGAAGAGTTTTAGCAAAACCTTGAAACTTGAAGAAACTAGTATGGGAGAGTACAAGATGGACCTGACTCCCTCACTGACAAAACTTCTGGTGTCACCAAAATCCTATGAAAAACCTTCATTGACATTTACACCTATAGCATCCAAGGAGCCAGAAGTACACAAAGCAACTGACATGATAAAGGCATCCACATCTTCTTTAAATAATATAGAAGAATAGGCAGTCTTAGACTGGCTTTACAAAGGAGAACCGGTGGAATCTAAAGTCAAACATGTGAAGATATCCCCAAAATAGTATGGAAAGGGACCTCTAAATGACACAGGATGAGGGCTTATTGAACCTATATCCATGGAGTTCTGGAATACCAGAGATAAAACAAGACTTGGTTTTAATGCTAAAACTGATAAACCCACTTCAAAAGAGAGTCCACACTCAGATAAAGGGAGTGATGAAACAGATGAACTAGAGTAGTGGTCCTATGAAAGATTGTTACATGTTGGCACATAGGACCCCAACTACCAAGGAGAGCACTATGTACCCAGCTTTGAGGTACATAAGATCTTCACACCCCTTTGCTAGCACAACCTCCCATTCAAGAGGTAGGACAAACCATAGCAACAATTACTCAAGAGACACCCCGACCATAGAATTTATATCCTAACTGGGGGAAATTGGTCATAATTTCACATGTCCTTGATCTACCCCACTTTGATCTGCAAGAAGATAACTGAGTACATCAAATAAACATTGCTAAATACTTAAATAGATCTGATGATGATGTCACAAAATCTCAAGAATATGAATGGGATCAACTATCTGTCATCACTGAAGATATTGGAATAGATACCATTCACATGTTTGTGGCTCCCTTGGCTCCTAGTAAATGATCTAACACTCTTCTCAATGATACTGATCCTCTTGAAGCAGAAGAAGAGTTCCTTCCCCGATCATTGATGAAGACATCGGTGAATACATAGGTCTAGAAGAATTTCATAGGCTACAAGCAAGAAGCCTCCTTTTACGGAGAGATGATGATGATATTTCTACTGACGATTCGCTAGAGTTTAATCTGCATATGAATAACAAAAACCCTTTTAATGATGATCTCACTCTTATTGATCTAAATATAGAAGAAATTAACTTAACAGATCATGTCATGTTGGTTAATGGTCTTGATACTAACACGACGTTGTCCTTCCCAGAATCTGACTCCCTAACATTGGTACTTCCTGACCTAATTTATTGGACTAAAACAAATCCTACTCCTATCCTCAACTTTCCTAATGACCACACCTTAGCTTGTTATCTCAATTCTTGTGAACCTTACCCTTCTTCCACCAATGCAAGGAGCGAGAACATGTCACGGGAGGATATCAAGTTTCTTAGTCAAAAACTAAAAACTAAAAAGAAAAAGTGGAATGATGGTGAAAACCACTATGTGGCAGTATCAGATCCCAAAATAGTAACAAAAAAAAGACGTATCTAATGTTGAAAACCTCTCTGAGGTGCCAAAGGATGAGACTCTTGATATCCTCCCTGAACACTTTCAGGAAAGATCCTTAGTGCTGATTGAACCAACACAGCTAGTAAATTTGGGCATGGTTGACAATCCTCAAATAGTAAACCTTGCACAATCCTTATTAAAAGAGGAGAAGACACAGTTCATAAAGTTCCTGAAGGAGAAGAAGATTAACTTTGTATGGTCTTATACTGATATGCCAGGGCTAGATCTTAATCTAATCATGCACCACTTATCTATAGCTCCCGGGATCAAGCCCGTAAAGCAAAAACTTAGAAAGATGCATCCTCATGTTGCATTATTGGTAAAAGAAGAGCTGGAAAAGTTGTTAAAAATAGGATTTATCAGAGTCATTGCATATGCAGGATGGATCTCCAATGTGGTCCCCATATCTAAAACTGATAAATCTATCAGGATTTGTACTAACTTCAGAGACTTGAAAAAAGCATGTCCGAAAGATGACTTCCCTCTACCTAACATAGACATGATCATAGATCTTATAGCAGGCTACCAGATGTATTCATTAATGGATGGATTCTATGGCTATAATCAAATCAAAATTGCCCCTAAAGATCAAGATAAAACCGCATTCACATGCGCATGGGGCACCTTTTTCTGGAATGTCATGCCTTTTGGGCTAAAGAATGCCGGTGCAACATATCAAAGAGCCATGACAACAATTTTCCATGACATGATGCACAAGAACATGGAGGACTACGTAGATGACACATTGGCTAAATCCAAAGAAAGAGGTACTCACATTGCTGACCTAAGAAAGATATTGGATCGAATGGAGCAGTTTCAACTTAAGCTCAACCCAAAGAAATGTCCTTTGGGGTCCAATCAGGGAGGCTTCTAGGATTCTTGTTTCAGTGAAAGGAATTGAGGTAGACCCTACTAAAGTTAAGGCTATACTAGAGGTGGATCCTCCACGCAACATCAGTCAAATGAGGACACTACAAGGAAGACTCCAGTCCATCAGGAGATTCATGTCCCAACTTGCAGATAGGGCACAACCCTTTAATAAGTTACTACATAAAGGGGTTACCTTCAAATGGTATGAACACTGTGAAGAAAACTTTAGAGAATTGAAGGGATACCTAGCCACTCCACCTATTCTTATGGTGCCTATTCATGGAAAGCCCTTACTCCTATACATTTCAGCTACAACTACCTCCCTAGGAGTATTGTTAGCACAAGAGGATGAAACAAAGAAAGAAATAATTATCTACTACATTAGTAGAACACTGGTCGCCTATGAGCTCAATTATAGTATTATTGAAAAAACATGCTTAGCAGTTGTCTTTGCATCACAAAAATTAAGGCACTATATGCTATCTCATATAGTAAAGCTCATTGCTAAGATAGATCCTCTAAAGTACCTTTTAAGTAGAAAAGCATTAACATTACGTTTGGAAAAATAGGTCCTGATTCTAAGTGAGTTTGACATTGAATATGTAGAATGGAGAGCTATCAAAGGACAGGTCCTTGTAGATCAATTGGCTAATTCACCACTCTAGGATGATGAACCCTTACTCATTGAATTCCCTGATGAAACAATTATGCATCTCACTGAATATCCATGGAAGATGTACTTTGACGGTTCATTCACTCAATAAGGATCTAGAGAAGGGATCCTATTCATAACTCCTCAAGGTTACAAGATTCCCAAATCTTACAAATTAATGTTTCCATGCACCAACAATATCTTAGAATATGAAGCATTGGTTAACGACCTTAAGCTAGCTATGGAGTGGAAGATCATAGAGTTACATGTATATGGTGACTCCCAACTAATTATCAATCAAGGCAATGGGGAATATCAAATGAAAGATGAAAAGTTGATGCCCTACAAGCAACTAGTTGATGACCTGAAGAAGTGCTTTGTCTTTGTCACCTTCCAGAAGATACCAAGATCAGAGAACAAAGCTGCAGATGTTATGGCTACCTTGGCATCCATGTTACAACTAGAAGAACATCAATTTTTCTATGACTTCTTGGTGGAAGAACTATCTTATCCATCATTTGATACCCCTGAATACTAGGTAATATGTGCTTTGAATACCCCAGACCAATCTCGATATGCCAATATCATTGCTTACCTTTCCAACCAAACTATCCCTACCAATTTATCCAGAAATGAGAAAAGATCCCTGATTAGGATAGCATCACGTTACGTCCTCATAACTAACAACCTATATCAACATGGTCTTGATGGTACACTTCTTTGGTGTTTAGAACTTGAAGAGTCCGATCTAGCATTAAAAGAAGTCCACGAAGGTGTATGTGGATCACACTCAAATAGATTTTCATTAGCCAAGAAACTTCTCAGAGTAGGCTATTATTGGCCTACCATGGAAAAAGATGCTATTCAATTTTCAAAAGCATGTCTTAAATGTCAAACACATGGAAATCTTATCCATGCTCCTGCCAGAGAACTTATACCTTTCATAACACATTGGCCATTTCAGCAATGGGCCTTTGATTTGGTTGGAGAAATATATCCCAACTCTTCAAATGGACACAAGTTCATCATTACGGCCACTAAGTATTTCATGAAGTGGGTCGAAGTTGTGCCGCTAATCAAAGCCAATGGAAAATAGGTGACTATGTTCATTCTGAACTACATTATTTGTAGATTTGGGATACCCTCTTCAATTGTAACAGACAATGGGGGCCAATTAAAAAACCAAGACATTGACAATCTTTGTGAACAGTTCCATATCACTCAACATTTCTCCTCCATCTATTATCCTCAAGGTAATGGACAAGATGAGGCATCCAACAAGAATATTCTCAAAATCCTACACCGAACTATGAGTAAGTCTGGCAAAGAATGGCATCTACAACTAAATTTGGCACTATAGGCCTACAGAACAAGCATCCAAACACCAACTGGAGCCACGCCATTTTCTCTAGTCTATGGCACTGAAGCAGTACTACCCATTGAGGTTGAAATCCCATCTTTGCGAATATCTTTACAAGGTCTGGTTACTGATGAACAGTACCGCATAGATAGGGTGAGCTCTCTAGACTTGCTAGATGAGTGTAGACAATAAGAATTCGATCACCTCAAAGTGTATCAAGCACATATGTCCAAAGGTTACAAAAAAAAGGTAAAACCACAAAAATTTGAAGTAGGAGATCTCATCCTAAAAGAGAATCCTAAGAACCAGCCTAATAGAGAACAAAAGGGAAAGTTTGAACCTAACTGGTTGGGACCCTATGTTATCACTACCACTTTTGGGACTGGAGCTTATCAACTGGCTACACCTGAGGGAGACATTCTTCCAGATCCTATCAACACTCTACATTTGAGGTGGTTCTACGCTTGATGTTTGGCTAGCAGATCCTGTACAACAAAAAGTTCTTGCAAAATACTAAAAACATTTAGAAAATTGATCCTGAAGAAATCCAAAAATAGTGGAAAAAGTCCTACAAAAAGGGTATCCTTGGTGAAAACCTGGTAAACAGGCACCTTGATACTACAAAAACATTAAGCAAAAATAGAAAAAAAATTGAAAAAGAGAAACAGTGCCTTGATGAGCACCTGGTAAAATAGGCATAATGGTAGCAAAAAGAAAGAAAATATCTTGCCAAGTGGTGCAAACCTGGCAATCAAGCGTCACTTGTGTTCTGTGCTCCATCTATCAATGCACTACTGATACTAGGCCTTCATAATTTTACCTGTGCTCAAACGTTGACTTCATTTTCCTAAATGGCTATCTTATCCTTGTGTGCATAAATGTTGTCACACTTCTATGAATCATTCCATTCAAGGTTGCTCAAGAATGAGGCCTCAAATATCGATCCATAGCTCTCTAGTCATGGATGTGTAAAAATGTAAAATGAA
>MU227819.1:3351703-3371031 GCA_018584345.1 Thuja plicata
TTTTTCAACAAATAAAGTGCTTTAAGTGGGGATTTTTATTTATTTAATTAAAAGAGGGGTTTTTCTTTCAACTAAATAAATTAGAAGAATTTTATTTAATTAAATGGGGGAAATTGAATTTAATTAAGAGGAATTTTATTTAATTAAAAGGGAGGTTAAATCTTTTAATTAAATAAGAAAAATTTTATTTAATTAAAAGGGAGATTAAATCTTTTAATTAAATAAAAATGGTCAAACCTTAGGAAATATTGAAATAATTGAATTAATTGAATTAATTACAATTTGATCAAGGAAATTGATTTGAATTGAAAATGTTTCAAAGCATTGATTTAGAAATTTGATAAATTTATAAAATAATAAATGGGGCCCAAAGTCTAGGTGACCATTTTAGGGTGCATACAATCCTCGCTTGGGATTTTTCTACATTTACATTTAAGGAATAAGGCATTCTGAACTGGGGGCATCTTTGCTAGTATGGTAGGTTATGGTTGCTAGGTCACTCTAGGATGGTTTGCCTCGCAGACACAATGTTTCTTGATACATGAAAAATGATGTCACTTTCCAAAAACAAGGGTGTCTTTTCAAACATCACATATCCAGACATGACATTTACAGTGTTCCTACAAGGCTATATTGGATCACAAACATGAGCGGATTATCCTCTCAATGAACAGACATGGAACATCATATTTCTTGTATTCCAATTTTTTGATTGATGAATCTTTACTGTGTTTGACATATGAATGAACAAGTACTACTTAAACACACAGTTTGGTATTGGTTTGATTATGATTCTTTCATGTTCTGATGATGTTTTCAACTAGGGGCATCTAATTAATTATAAATTTTATTTGATTGATTCACCATTGATGATTTGTTATGTCTTCTTAGTTACTCAATGACATCTGCGCAATGACAAAGAGTCACAAGGATAGGGGCATAATGTTTTCTTGATTTTCTGCGTATGGTGATTGTTCCAAATGATCCTATAAATTTCACCTAACTTGGATGTTTATGGTAAGAGCTGCCACTTTGGTTGGATGGCCGCATATATCTCGATCTTTGTTATGTGTAAACTACAGTGAGGTTGAAACAATTTCCTTGTCTATTTTTTGATCTAGATTCTCACTAAGGTATATGAATCATAATGTACCCAAGGATATGAATGTTCAAGGTCATTGTGGGTCCAATATCTTTCCTTAATCAGGATTTGGTATATTAAGAGGAAGGTGACTATTTTTTTATCCTGGCTTCTATGCCTTGATGCCTAAGTCTCTTTCTAACATTTTAATAAGACATAGTATTCATACTTTCATAATATCAGTGGGTATTAGTGATAGTTGTACTATCAAGTGGTATCTGTTCCAAAGAAGTTCCCAGTGATGATAAAAAGCTATACATTTTTATATCAATGACAAAGTCCTAAAAGTTTGCATGTAGCTGCATTTAGAGATTGCATGAACAACATAAGGATTTGAGCTAAAACTCCTTTCTATTTTTAATTCATCTAAAATCCAAGTTTATTACTAACACCCATGCTTCCCAAAATCTTTGATCTATTGGGAACAAAATCGAACTCACCTTTATTAATGTGATTAACTTGGTACTCGTGTGTTTATTTTTAAACACACCTTCTTTTCCCACTTCTTCTACTCCCTTCTTTCTTAACCTAACCGCTTCTTGCAAGTGATACGTTCTTTCAACTGAGGGATTTTATTCTTTTCCTTCGATTTCATTCCCGAGGGGGCATGGTCACACTATCATCAATTAAATTTTTGCTCGAAACAACATTAAAAATGACTTCGTTATCAAACAAACTAGGGGCATAACAGTTTCCTTGACTAAATTTTGAACTGTTGGATAGAAAGCTTTGGTTCTCATAAGCTGGATATCTTGTGTTTCCTCATTTTATAAGATTCTTATTAAGCTCCTGGTAGATTTATACTGGCTTTTAGACGACAATCAAGTTCAGAATCAGTATTATCAATCTTTGGATGACAACCAAGTTCAGAATTGGTATCTTTAAAAATCTTTTATTGATCTTTAGACGACAACCAAGTTCAAGATAAATTTTATCAGTTTGGTTCGATCAAGTGTGAGATTGATCTCATCAACATTTCATTCAACAACCAAGAATGGAATTCTCAATCTTTCTGAAGTCAAAATCAAAAACTTTCTTTGAATCAATGTGTTGCTTGCACATCAATGCAAAGAGGGGCAAATGTAACCACCTGAATTTGGTCTGTTCCAACTATGGACCCTATTTTTCCTTAGTGTGATCATACCCCCAATTATGTCATGACAATGTTACTTTGGCATAATTTATTTTTAAATCAAATTTAATGTCCTAGGTGATTTTTATCACTGAATTATATTAACTATTATAGCCATACAATTCAAATCAATTCAAACCAATTAAATAAAATCAAATTCAAACATGGCTATAGTAATTCATTATAAAGGAATTAAATAAACTCTTAAATCAATTACCCACTTGCAAAGTAACCCATTCCCCTAGCCTATTTAATTTATTTTAAATGGCTATAGTCCCCTTAATTATTAAAAAGCAATAAAATGCTTAAATAATTAATTCCTATATTTTAAATGAATTAAATAAGTTTAATTCATTTCATTTATATTCCCTTAGATCCCAACCTAACCTATCTCAACCACTTCTACCCTGGGTTCTAACCCATCTCAACTTATTCACCCTTGCTAATCTAATCCTCATCCTAAATTCTACCCTAACCCACCTCCTAATGTTGTCACATTCCATTACGGAATGATTAAAAACTCAACCCACTTGAGAAAGTCCACTTTCTCAAGCAAGACTTTCCTAAGGGGCCAACTTGCCAAGTTGAGTCTTACACCCTTCCCATGCTTCTTTAAGGCTTTCATTAATGCCTCATTAATGAAGATGCCTTAAACCCATGTCTCCTCCATGCCTCATTAATGCCCAAGGCATTAATAGCTCTTACACCACCATTAATGAGTCCCTCAACTCATTAATGAGCCTTGTCTCCCCTCTCTCTCTCTCATTCTTCTATAAATAGTAGGCATTTTGGAGCACAAAAGAGCCTTCATCTCATATTGTAAATGCATTGTTATGCTGTTGGAATAGATTAAGACTCATATTTCATTTCATAGTTTATGCTTATGCATTATTATTATCTCCATTTTTAGATTAAAATGCATTGCTCATTGAATAATAGTTTGTTTTTAATCAAATCTTTCATGCTAGGTTGTTTATGTCACTGGTATTTAGCATAAATCTAAGGGATTTTATGTTATTTTCTACACTCATCGTAGTTAGAAAACAATAGGTCGAAGTTATGGTTTATATGCTCACTAACCCTTGTTTTTCACTAACAGAATGACTTATTGAAGTGTTGTGTTGCAGATAACAGGTGCACAAATATACACACACAGTGGGGTGTTGGGTATATATATCTGGTTTTGAGTATGTCTTATTCTTGTCTGAAGTCCCATTTGTCATTTCTTTATAATATTGTCAAGGCTTGCTAAAGAATGGCCTTAAAATTTGGCCTATAAAGGGCCATGTCCCTGAGAAAATGGTGAGAAGTGTATAAACCCCCAAGTCTATGTTATAACCCTATTCAAATTTGAATCTAAAAACCCTAAGTGTCTTGGCAAGATCTATTTTTGCATTTCTTTTTTCCAGTCACTTAAGTTATCCTAATTCATGTGTTTATCTTTAAAAGGGTCGTGTTTTAAAGTTGTGCTATCCTAACCGCTTTAATATTTCCTAAGTCATGCCACCGAGAAAAGCCTTTATTTTAATGTTACATGTGGTGAACAAATGTATTTTGATCCAATGGCCTGCTTAATCACTGATTCCCAGAGATGCAAAATATCTATCGTATAAGTGATTAAGCCATGATGCCACCTATGCTTAGTGGGTCTGGTGGTCGAAAATATTCTCAGTTAACAATCAGGCAGGTTTTGTTTCATCGAATGGTCAACTTAATGGCTTGGCCCCTAAGATGCATGACATCTATCACATAAGAGATTAAGTTTGAGTGATGCATGTCCTTGGTGGGTCTAATGGTCATAAAAGTTCTCAAATAAATAGTAGGCAAGTCATAAAGAATCAACGCTAGACTTAATCACTTAAAGGCAAAGTGCGCACCATCTAATGGATAAGTGATTAAGTGGTGCTGACGCGTGTCAAGGGAAGTGATGTGGGTCCAATTGCAGGTAGCATAAAGGTGATTAAAGTTCAAAAAGATCTAATGGTGGGATTAATTTCTTATATCAAAGATGCTTGACATCTATTAGTTAAGTCATTAAGTGGTGTTGACATCTGGCAGTTAGTGACCTAGATTTTCAGAACTGGTGATAATAAAAGTATGGTTAACTTGTTTTTCATCCGACGGTCAGCTTAATGGCCAAACTTCAAAGTAATCGAGATCTATTGCTTAAGCCATTAAGTAGTACTCACATGTGTCAG
Organism: Thuja plicata; assembly: GCA_018584345.1. Classification (NCBI taxonomy): domain Eukaryota; kingdom Viridiplantae; phylum Streptophyta; class Pinopsida; order Cupressales; family Cupressaceae; genus Thuja; species Thuja plicata. The sequence goes on from MU227819.1 coordinate 3,356,175, forward strand.
GATGATGATGTGTAGTCCACTAAAGGTGAAGCTGGCCACAGGATAAAGTTTGGAGATGTTTAAAAGGATCTGACGGCTCGCTTGATGACTTAAAGAAAAGTTGATCGACATCTATCGCTTAAGCGATTAAGCCGTGATGCCATGTGTCTTAGGTGGGCCCGACTAAGGTCATAAGGGTCCTATACAATGCAATTATCATGTTAAAAGGGTTGCAAGTATGAAATAATCAAATGGCCCGCGTAATGGATTAAGGGAAAAGTAATCAAAATCTATCAATTAAGCCATTAAGCCGTGTTGAAATGTGGTATATTTAATGATAGGCAGCCATAGTCAGTAAACTCAAGTTGAAATAGCTTCCAAACAAGTTAGGATTAATTAGATAGTGGACTTAATTGATTGAGGAGAAGAAGCACGACATCTATCATATAAGTGATTAAGTCGTGCTGACATGTGTCCCAAATGAACAGTTATTTTTGGGAAAAGAAGATAGCCGTCAGATGAAGAAGATGTTGTTTGAAATCTACGACCCAGGTTTAAAGTTGTCAAAGTAAGTTTCAGTGAGCTGTTACAGCTGCAAATTTGACCTCAAGTGAATTAATTGCAAAGTGTGTGGCTACTTCAGTAAAATTCAATGCGATAGACTGATGTGATGGAAGCATATAATTCAGTGTTTGAAAGCTCAAAACTCTCATTATTGTCAAAGTGATTAAAGTGAATATCAAAGTTGTAGAATTCTCACACTTTATGTTACCAAGATTACAGAATGAGTAAGGCTCTTGATCAAATCAGTGAATTTCATGCTTACAATAGAATTCTTAACTCTTAAGGATAAACAAAGGTATTTCCATAAGTTTGACACCATTACTGTTAAAACCCTGAGCTAAAAGATGGCCCCTAGGATCGAAATCTCTAGAGAAGTAGATTACCAAAAGAGAAATGTTAGGGATGATCTATTACAACAATTAAAAGGATCCATGGGTGATGCAACCCAGATCAAGAGAATAGTTCCATCACATCCCCGTTTCAAAATAGGAGAAGGCTTATATGACTCAGGTAGGTGGGCCAAAGATGTTAAAACCAGTCTAAATGGTCTAACTTTGTTTAGAACTGCATATAGCCAAAGAAACGCTCCTACCCCAAATTGTAACATATGGGAATTGGATGTAGGAAATTTGATAGTACCCGGGGTATTCATGGATACAGATTTGTTTACTCTTATTGCCAACACTTATGAAAAAGTATCCAGGGCTATCAGGGATACAAAGGGAAACGTGTTGTTGACCGTCTTAGCTGATGAAATTAGAAGAATTTTCAAGTTGAGTGATCCTTCAATACAAATGGATGATATTGAATTTGAATAATTTAAGGAAGTATACCAGACCTAGAGGGAGTATTATATAAATGAGGCTTTGAAGGGATACTTTAACAAGTTAGGTGTCCTGATTGTAGTAGGGCCCAACACACCAGAACTGTTTAAATTGGATTCTTTCAATGGAAAGGCCAAGAAAATGTTTGGGGCCCTGTGCCAAGTTTTGGGAGAAGATGAAGAACTAACAATGCATGTCCATATGATGCTGATGGTGGTTCAGATTCTACATCCCCACTTATCATTAGTCTTTGACTATGCCTCCTACATTTCCCAACAAATGCATGAGGGTTTGGCAGGTATCCAAGATACTAATATACCTAAGCCAATGGGATGGTATTCCCTTTTGATGCATATGTTTTTGTTCAATAATGTTGACTTCTTTGAGGAAGAAATGGACCTTACTAGGTTCCAAGGTGATGAGGACTTGCATGTTCAGATGTGGAGTGTTGATCTATCATAGGACAAAAAAGAAGCTATTTATGTACATTTTGACAGGGCTTTTGCCACTAGGCTTAGGTCACTATTGTGCAATCAGAATGCCAGGATCCATACAGACATGATGAGATTGCTAAGACCCATGGAGTTTTCCCCAGAGCTGAAAATTGCCCATAATTGGGGAGATTTGATTTTATACCCTATTTCTATAGTGATAAGGGTTTATGGATTCAGGGAAACCCCCAATGTGCTGCCCTACAGAGTCCCTCTAAATATTGGAATAGCAGATATTATAAGACAATTGGGTGGATTATTGGAAGAAGCCCTAACAGGAAAAATGAAGGGAAGCATTTTCCCTACCCTCACCAGAGCCCATCATTTCATCATAGTAAAGGGTGGGTGGACACAGTTTGATAAGTACTTTGAACCTTACCACTTAGCAACATCTGTGTCTAGGTGTGCAGACAATGAGGATTTTATAATGGGCATGTTCAGGAAAAGAACCAAGTGCTTAACTTTAGAACACCAGTTTAATTTCCCTAAGGATATTGTTAGAAATTTTTTGATCTAGGTGACCAAGAAGTCAGGAAATAGAAATGGCTGGTGTACAAGAAGTCTTTGGAGTTTGTGCACAATTTTGATAGATCTTATGATCCTTTGAAGGAATTTTTCCCTTGTTCCAAGAAAATTGAGTCCCTAATGACTTTATTCGATGAAATCATGTAGACCCTCAATGAGAAGAAACAAAGGATAATAGAAGCTGAGCCAGAAAAGGCTCAAGCCATGCTGAGAAAACTCTCACAAGGAAGAGTAGTCTCACCAGGGCATTATGTGGTGTACAAGAGAAGAGGATACAACACTATATTTCCTGGGGTTGAGAAAATAGCTGATCAGAAAGGAAAGAGACCACTAGATGACAGTACCCAATCAATGCCATCCCCTAAAAGGTAGAAGATAGAAGCAAAAGAACAATCACAGAGTGAATTATACTCCCCTTCTCAGTCTCCCCTGCACATGGTTGATAAAAGTGTGGCAGAACAATTGGTGAAAGTTGGAGATATAGGGCATATCTTTATCACAGTGCAAGAATTGCAAGGAGTACCTGAGGCTCCTAAAAAACCAACATTGGATTTGATTGTGGCTGAGTTTGCAGGAAAAGAACTGGCTCCTATCACCAAGCAAGCCAGTGATGAATTTCTGGCTGATGATAAATTTGTAAACCAAAGCTTTTATTCAATTTCTGTGGAGAATTCATATTAATGAATTCAAGGAAGCATGTAAAAACATGCAGGATGCTCATCTAGATAAGAGTAGAGATGAGATTGAAACAAAAAAAAAAATAGAATATGATAGCCAATTTTGGAGAGATTACCCATGATGAGGGTAGAACACTGGTGCAAAAGGAAGGGGTCATTATTTTACCTTAGTGGGATCTTGTTGATGCAATAATTTTTGATGCAGTAAGAAAACAAGCTAAACCAAGGCAAGTTGGAGAGGCATCAATGGGTTTCAAATTCAATGAAGATCATGTAGCACTTGTGATGTGGTCCATAGAAAATAAAGCAAGTAAAAGAGCTGGCAAAGAGGATCACTCCAAACATTCAGGTAAAGCCTTGGTAAGAAGAGTTACAGAAATAGGGGCTTTGGAAGCATCAAATATGACTTTGGAAACTGCCAAGTTTTCAGTCAATGTAGCCAAAAAACTAGAAGATGAGCTCAGTAATTTGAATGAGAGGTTTGAAACAGTTTTGGGGGCTTATAACCAGGAAAAGGTGAAGTCTTTAGAAAAAGATAAAAGAATTGCTTTATTGGAAAGAAATCAATCTGGTCAATTCATTCCCCAAAGAATGTTTACCCAGGGCCCATATCAACCTTCTTCATCTAGCCCATTTGTGACTTACCCCCCATCCCCTGCACCAGTAAGTCCTACTACCCAAGAAATCATTGATGCTAAGAAAGTAGAGTTAGAGGTTGAAAAGAACAGATTGATCACAGAAAGATCAAGGTTGGAAGAACAAGACAAAAAGGATCTTGAAGAATCCCCTGCATATAAAGAAGTTGAATAATTGGCAAAGAAAAGGCATTCTGATAAGATATACTTCAACCTCAAGAGGTGTGCTGGTGAAATCAATCTCGCTAATCTCTATTTGGTGGGAAAGAAGATTGTTAGCATAATAAACAAGCATGAAGAAGATAAAGAGCCTTGGGGCTTGATAATTGACAAATGGAAAGGGAAGAAAGCCCATGTAAATTCATTCTACTCCATCTCAAAGGAAAAAAATAATATTGACATCATTTTGACAAGAACCTACAAATGCCTCAAATTGATGACTGACCTAGACACCAAGAAAAATATGGTTATCAAAAGGATAGAAACCTTGAGAGGAGAATTCTCTAGAGATAGGTATGACATGTTGCCTAACATGTTCAAGAAAGATGGAGACATGAACAATGAATCCCTATGGCTAAGGTAGTTGAACGAAACACTAACCAACATAACAAACAATATTGTTACATTGGAAAACACAGGTTGGTTTGTGTTAACCATTGACATTCTCAACAAGGCCAGGGCATTTTTTGAATCTTGGGAATCAGAGATTGAGAAAGCCAGTGTTGATTGGGAGGAGTTCAATAGCCAAAAGGATGAGTTTCTTAGCTTCAATTGGCTTAATGATGAGGTGTTTACCACCTGGGTAAGCAAATATGGTATAGTCACCCCAATAACAGAAAGTACTACTGTAGGAGTGACAACAAGCACCAGTGATGCCTAGCAGTCTGAACAAAGGCAAATACAGGTTTCTGCATCAATGAAGATGAAAAATCCTAGATGATAAGGAGCTAAAAAATTCAAGGCATTTGCAAGCATTTACGCGGTCATGAGACAAAGGACTATATAACTTGTAACAAAGAATTGTTATTCTCTTCGCCTGATTTTTGTCTTATCTGTGAAGTGTAAATTTTGTCCTATAGCCTAGTCATCTGAAGCTTGTTGCATCCTTATTTTCCAAAAGGATTCCAAGATGACTAAGGCTATCTATAAGTAGCAAGTTGTATTGTTTTAAAAAGGATGGTAAAATCAAAACTACAAAAACAAGCTTTTGAATGGTGTCTAGTTTTTTCAAGTTTATAGTAAGTCTGAATGTATTGAAATAAGAAGGTTATTAATAAAATACAATGGAATTTCCAGTCTCAAATTGTTGATGTCTTCTTGCATTTTATTCAGATTTTGTATGTTTAATGTGTAAGGCATTTTAAATGTATCATTTGCAAGGTAAATGTGTTGCTATTAGTAAGTTGTTATCAAGGATGATTTAAATCTTACTAATAGTTCTAGGGGGTCACGGTTTGTGCAAGAATTTGATACAAGGATATGAGAGTGAAAGGATAATCTACAAGGAATATTATTTGAGATCTTGTTGTGTTAAGTTAATTATCTTTGATGAATGTATGTTTTCATTGTGACTCTATGGCCCGAAGTTAGGCACTGTTCAAGTTTTGAATAGTTGTATTATCATCAACCAATCAAATATTTGAAATCTTTACTTTCTATTGTCAAGATATGTGGATGCTTAGCTAATTGTATTTAAAAGTGCAATTCATTCTGATGATTCCTTAGAGAGAGAATCAATAGGTTAGCCTTCCAAGTTCTGAAGAACTTAAAAAGAAGAAGGATCATGAATCCTTGATCCACTGCTAGATTCTAAGTCACTGAATCTGAAAATAGGTACACCCACCCGATTTTGTGGAGCTCAAAGTGAAGAAGGATTATATCCTTGTTAATTAGCCTTGTTCTTGTATGAATTTGAATTGGGAATTAAGGGTTAGGAATTTATTGCTATTTTAATTGATTCTACAAGAAAAAGTGCTAACAAATTGGCAACTCTACTGGGGATTCTTTTAATGCTCTAAGAGTCATGTTCATGAAAGAGTTTGTCCTTGTAATATTGAGAATTAGTTTGTTTTTCCTCATAATCATTAAAGCAAGTTTGTTTTGATTATCTGTCATGGCACACTATTTGAAGGTCTTGATCCTGAAAATGATACAGATCTTGTCTCAGATGGAATAACTGGTAATTTTAAAGCCTCTAATCTAGTCCCTTGTTTGTTTTCAAGAGAAAATCCACTGGGTGGAAAATATTTGCAGTAATACGGACAGTGAAGAATCATTTTCTTGAGGTTACCAAGTGAGGAATTATCAAGAAACTTTGTTTTCAAGTTTCATTTCGACTTATTGCTATAAAAGGAAACCTGAGTTAGGACAAGGCACTTGATATTTATATATATTTGTCCTCTAAAAAGAGGTGGTGGCTCTAACCTTTGTGTACTCTAGTGTTACACATTAAACATATTGAAATATTTGTTTGTTCTATAAGATGAGTCGACAAAGAAATACCAGATCATACTTCAAGATAAATCCTAAAAGGGATGTTGGAGAGGAACTTCATACACCTCAAAGGAAATAGTGGTCCAAGAGAGGGACATCAAAGCATGATTCCCAACATACCTCTAAGGGAAGGATGGAGACTCATGTTCCTGAAATAAAATCATCTTCATCTGAAGATGCAGGACCCATGGGGCCAATTGATGCTTACAGAGCTGATGCCAATTTTGATCCCTTTAGGGATGGAGAAAATACTGATATAGGTTTCTTTCTTGCATAAGAAAATATTGCTAGTGGAAAGAGAAGAGCTCTTAGATGAGACTAGAAGGAATGATCTTAAGGCTAAAAGCCTGAGTCAAGAGGTTAATGGTTTGAATCTAGAATTTTTTGGTAACCTTGATGATTTAAGGAACAAAGCCCCAAATAAAATTTTGAATCCTGACAAGGATGAATTTGAGAAGGAAGGGCCTATCATCAGACAATTGTTCCCATATGAGATTGAGCATGATGCAAAGCTTAAGACAAATATGAAAGAGGTTCCCAACAGAGGCAAACAAAAGGCTATTGGTGTGACTATAGAGGAGCCTAAGAAAAACTTGACCATCCCTATAGGAGCATCCCAAGTTGATCTTGAATTGGAGCAGGCTAGAAAAGCCAAAGATGACTTGGCCAAGCAACTGGAGGAGTTAGAATTAGAAGCTGCTGCAGTAGACATGAGAATGAAAATATATTTTCTACATGATACTACTAACACTTTTACAAGCAGCTCTATGCCAATTAATCATGTAACACAGCCACAAAAGCCATCTATTGGCCCAATACAAATCAATCAAGGGGGTGATCCTAAGGTGCAATTGTATGGTTTGAATTCAAATGTTAAGAACTCTGGCCCAAATGCAAGTGCTCAGCCTGGTGGTCTTGGCCCAAGCATTCAAGTTACCAATCCTAAGCAAAGTGTTCCCCCACCTATTCAAAACCAAGGAGGAACTACTGGACCAAGTGGTGATATTGTTCATGGAAATTTCCAAAGAAGGCCTGTCCATATGAATAGATATTGAGCTCTCTTCTTTTGAGGCATTCCTGGTCACCCTAATGTGATCCCCATTGAGGTAAGAGATAAAATCCCCAAGTTCACTGGAAATAATGTGATTACTTGTGAAGAGAATCTAAAATATTTTAGTGATAAGATAATTGACTTTGAGATTGAAAGTGAAGATGTTATTATGAAGCTTTTTGTTCAGTCATTAACATAAGATGCTAGGGATTGGTTTAGAAATTTGCCTAATGATAGTATTGCCTCTTGGGATGAATTTGTAAAGTCTTTCAGGGAACAATATAGAGAGCATGTTAATTCTTGATACATGTTAAATGAATTTAATAACATTAAGAAGTTCCCAAATGAGAGTATGGCTGATATTAATAGTAGATTTCAAAAGGCCATGAACAAACTGTTCCAAGTCTTAAGATTAGATGAGGAAGTATGTCTTACCACTTATATTAATGTTGCTGATGGAAAAATGTCTTATCTAACCAGAGATAAGAATGCAACTACCTTGAGGGATGATTATAAGATAGCCATTGACATTGAGAGTAATAGGAGAGAATCAGGGAAATTGGGGAAGAGGGAAGACAATAAACTGTGGAAAGAGAAGGGACCAGCCAATAAAAGTGTCAAAGAGGATTATATAGTAGATAAAATGGTGAGTGCAGTAAAAGACCTTGCTGCCAAAATAGATAAAAATGATAGAGGATACCGTGATAATAAATACACTAACCAAAGGTTTGAAAAATAGGCTAACCTAGAGATTACCCTTACAAGACAAATTGGAATAATGGCAAACCAGTCCCTAATGGACAAGATAACCCAAAGGCCAAGGAAACCCCAGATCCCCTAGAAAGGAATAGTGCCAATTATGTTGAGAACACTCCCTGGTGTGATGATTGCAATATTCCACACTCCTCCTATCAATGTGTAGTAGCTCAGGCCTTATTTGATCAAACAGAAGAAAGAGAACAAGAAGGCCCTACTATCAATATGTTTACAGTGAAGAAACCATACCCATGGTTCACTGATACTGGATCATTTTTTGATAGTTTGTTTACAAAGGATAAGTCTTGTTCTGAACATCAATTACAAAATCCACCCTATCAAAGTGATCAGGATGAAAATGTTTCACACGCAACTATAAATATAGTGGGGAATGATAACTCACAGTCTCATTTTAGAATTCCCACTGATGAAAAAAAAATTCCTTGACTATTACAACAATTAACCAAGCAAGAAATGCATACAACCTGAGAAATAGAACAGTGCAACCAGTTCAAGGTAATACCACCCCTGTCTATATCAAAAATGGTTCTCCTTGAGTTACTGAGGACTTCAATGTCAAGCAAAATAAAGATGAAAACCATGAAAAAAAAGTAGGGCCTTCTTTTGATCATGCTGAAGGGGAAGAAGCAACAAAGGAATTAATACCTAATGATAAATCCAAGAAAATGAAAAGGATGAATGATATGTCCTCTGAATTGCCCCTTTTTGACATGAAACATGCTCTGACCCAGATGAAAGTCTCAGTACGCCTCATGGAAATGCTAAAAATAAGGGAGCACAAGGAAGTTTCTCTGGCACTTTTAAAAGGGATAGATGATGTATCTGCTCCCAACCAAGAGAAAATACCTCTGACAGCAAGTGATGGTAGAATAGATTGTCCAGAAGAGAAAGGAAAAGAAAAGGGAAAAGAATTTTCTACTATCTGCATTGGAAACATTATCACACAAGAACCATTATTTGTTGACCCATTCTATGTTACCTTAATGGTAAATAGTTTCTTGGTGAAAAACTGCATGATTGATTCTGGAGCTGCAGGAAATGTGATGTCCTATCATGTCATGAAGTAATTGGGCCTCCAGGTCACTACATCTACTGGAATTTGTTATGCCATGGATAATAGGGAGGTTCCTGTGAGAGGAACATTGAAAGATATTGAGGTGAAAAAATTTTCTTTCCCTGAGGCAACTTACAGAATGGATATAGTGGTAGTAGACACTAAACCATATTATGGTATGCTTCTGTCAAGGTAGTGGGCAGCAGTAGTAGGTGGAAAAATGTAGTTAGATTTGTCCTATGCAACTATCCATGTAAAAGGGCATGAGGTCAAGTTGTACAGAGAACCCTGGTCATCTGTCATGGTGGAGGTGGTTCTACCTAACCAATTGAATTGTTGTGTAAATGTCGATATGGAGAATTTCATTATGGAAGAAATTAAGCCCCAATTAAAAAACATTGACCCAATTATGGATGAATTGTTGTTGAAACAAAAAGGATTATCACAAATGTACTTTGATCAAGCATGCTCAAAGGAAGGATCTGGAGTAGGATTTTTGTTTATTTCCCCATCAGGTACTACTTTCAAGTATTCTTCTCTCTTAGCCTTTCATTGTACAAACAATACTGCTAAATAGGAGGCTCTAATATTGGGAATGGATATTGCTATTAAACATGGTATTAGGTGTCTAAAAATACATGGAGATTCCTAGCTAATCATAGCTCAAATAAGAGGACAATATGCTACCAAAGATGAAAGGTTAAAATTATATAAATATGCAGTCTGGGACAGGATAGAGTTTTTTTATGATTTCAACATCCTTTGGGTAGAAAGGTCTAACAATATAATGGTAGATTTTCCTGCAAATATTTCCCTTAAGAATAATGATGTTACTCTTACTGGTTATATATCTCTGGTAGAAGTAAAAACTAGGCCTGCAGTCCCTGACAATGTTCATAATTGGCAAGTATTTGAGGATGATGATGATATCCTCAGGTTTATTCAATGTGTGGATCAGTATGATGGTCAAGATATTTACTGTGAGTCTCTGGTAGCAGTTGTTGATGGTAAAGAGTATGTTTTTTATCAGGAGGTCATTCAGTTGTCAACTAATCATATTCCTAAAGGGTTAGTTGAATTGGAAGGCCTGTTTAATATAAATGACAATCACATGGCACATAAATCTAATGTTGCCTTGGAAGATTTGGAAGAGGTCAATTTGGGATCTGAAACTTCCCCTCAGCTAGTCTACATTGGAAAAAAGTTGGACAAAAGTGTTAGACTAAATCTGATCAAGCTGCTAAAAAAGTATAAACATATTTTTGCCTGGTCTTATGAAGACCTTAAATCCTATAGAACAGATCTTTTCCAGCATGACATCCCTCTCAAAGAAGATATAAAACCATTTAGGTAAAAATAGAGGCCAATCAATCCATTGCTGGCTACCAAAATGCAAGCAGAATTGATGAAGTTTAGAGATGTAGGCATAATCAAGCCTATCAAACACTCATCTTGGGTTTCTAACTTGGTCCCTATGAGGAAAAAGAATGGGGATATAAGGTTGTGTGTTGAATTTAGGAACCTGAATGTAGCCTCATTAAAGGATAATTATGGACTGCCAAACATGGAAGCTATGTTGCATAAAGTCACTAGATGTGACTTGTTGTCTATGATGGGTGGTTTTTCAAGGTACAATCAAGTGCTAGTTAAAGAATCTGAACAATTCAAAATAGCATTTACTACTCCCTAGGGCACTTATATATATGCTCACATGCCTTTTGGTTTGAAAAATGTTGGTGCAACCTTTCAAAGAGCTATGGATGTGGCTTTCAAAGACCTTATAGATGTTCTAATGGTAGTATATCAGGATGATTTAATAGCCTTCTCAAAAAGGGTAAAAGATCACTACAATGACCTAGAGAAGGTCACGATAAAAGCTTTGGAATATGGGGTATCTTTAAACCCTAAAAAATGTCATTTTGCAGTTACTGAAGGAAAAAATTTAGGCCATATAGTGTCAAAAGAAGGAGTCAAAATAGACCCTGAAAGGGTAGAATCTATTTAGAAGGTACCCCCCCCCTAAGAATTTGAAAGGTATATAGTCATTTCTAGGACAAATTAATTTTGTAAGAAGGTTTATTGCTAATTTTGCAGAACTGGTTAAACCCATTGTCAAATTGTTGAAGAAGGATGTGAAGTTTGAATGGGACCAAGAGGCATAGTTAGCCTTTGAAAAAATAAAACAAGCCATTCAAGAAGCTCCTATTTTAGTATCCCTCGATTACACCAAGCCCTTTTCTCTTTTCACATTTTCTTCTTTCCACACAATTGTTGCAGTCCTATTACAGAAAGATGTTGAGGGATTTGAACATCCAATAACCTTCTTCAGCAAGTCTTTACAGGTTGCTGAGTTGAATTACCAGTTGGTGGAGAAGCAGGCTTATGCCCTGGTGAAGGTAGTCAAGGCCTTCAAGCCTTATCTAGTATGTGAAAAGGTAAGAGCTTATGTTCCTCATGCTGCTGTCAAAGATATTTTTGTTCAAAATGAAGTGACAGGAAAAAGGTGCAAGTGGATAAACAAAGTTTAGGAGTTTGATCTAGAAATCCACATCACAAAACTAGTAAGAGGATTGGGGTTTGCAAAGTTAATTACACAAGAGAATTTGGAGTTAGTTTAGGTCAACAATGTCAGTTCACATGAAAATTGTATTATAAGTATTGAAAAGCAACCTTGGTATTCCAACATTGTGTATTTTTTGAAAAATGCCAAGTGTCCAGAGGATTTGACTGATAACCAAAAGAGAAGTCTGAAATTACAGGCTCAGAAGTATGTTTTGATGCATGGTGATCTCTTTTGGAAAAATAGAGATGGAATTTTGTTGCTATGTCTTGACTGTTAGAATACTTCAGGGATAACTGAGGGGGGGGGTGAGTCAGTTATTAGCAACTTTAAATCTTTAGCTTATACTTATTAATCCCGATTGATACCAAGTAAATGCACATTCAAATAACACATTACCAAACACATCAATTTGGTTATGGGGAAACCAAATGGTAAAAACCCTAGTGGGAATTAGTACCCACAAAAAACTATAATGTTTGTAGTAATCCCTGTTAAAAGATCATACAACCCTATTAGGAGTTGTTCATTACAATGCAGTAGTATAGTGACCTAGTTAAGGGTCGGAACCTGTTAGAAGTCTTTTACAATAACCCTGCTAGGGGTGGTGGACTCACTATCCAAGGACTCACTGTCCAAGTGGTGAAGGCTACAACCTTCTGGTTATTTGATACACACTGTATCAACAAGGTGAACTGTTGTTTGTGACACTGCTTGTCTGATCAGTTCCTTTTATGCGCTGATGCTTTAACCTCTTGTAAAGCACTACAACAATCTTATCTATATTCTGAAAGCTTCAACTTCAATATATATATTATCAACATATGATAAATATAGCTCTGCTGCTTTAACACTCTGCTTTGCTTTTCTTATCTCTAGCTTTCGCAACTCTTCTTATCACAAATCACCTTCTATAAGTACATACACAAAGTATGAGATCATGGGACCTATTAGACAACTCTTCATAACATCCTTGTCAGTTCTACTAAGTGCGCAAGCATAATTACAACCGCGCAAGTATAAACTAAATAGACGCGTCGCTTCACTAAGTTGGCTTCACCAATTTAATCATAACTTTGCAATCATCTTGAAATACATTTGGCACCTTTATAGTAATATCAACAACTCATAACTAATTAGTAATATACACACACATATCCTGAAGATAGGTGCAACTCAATAAACATGTTACATACATCGGCCTTAAACTGTTATTCCTCCAGAACTGTAACCGTCAATAACAGAATTACATATATTTACTGAAACATCATATCTGGGTCTGTGTGTATGAACATAGCATAATAAACATGTCAAAAACATGTATCTATCCACGCAATTCTTCATGTCATCATATTGATAATTACATACAGAAGTGTTTTTGTGTATTATATGTTGTCATCATTGACAAATATACAATCAATCAACTGTTCAAAATCAAATCTCCAACAATCTCCCCCTTTGGCATTGATGGCAACATAAGATAAAAACAACTTCTATTCATGGTGTCTTATTTATTTTACAATCTTCTCAATATCTTCATCAAAGATTCATCTACACTACTGCAGTTACATAGACTGTGTTTTATATGTATACTCCCCTAGAGTATAAGCTCCTTGTATGTGTTCCTTGTTTAGCTCTTTGTTTGTGTTCCTTGTTTTTAGTACATACTCCCCCATTGACATCAATGGCAAAGGGTGCCATAAACCATTATGCACAGGTACTACTCCAGAAGTAGAGTAGTCAACCATTCATCAGTCACACAGGACTGATGTACTTGTTATTTTTCTCTAATAAGACTTAGGAGAGGGAATGACTCCCAACCTCTCCCTTAGATACTCAAAAGTATCCTTTGATGAAGGCTTCATCAAAATGTCTGCTAACTGATCTTTTGTGCTTACATAGTCCAATGTCACTTGTCTGCAAATTTTTCTCTCAGAAAATGGTACTTGATCTCTATGTGTTTTGTCTTTGCGTGCATCACAAGGTTCTTAGACATGTTAATAGTACTGGTGTTATCACAATGAATAACAATAGGATAGTCAACCTGAATACCAAAGTATTTAACCATCTGCTTGATCCAAACAATTGTTGTATAATTTAGTGATTCTGCAACATATTCATCTTCTGGCGTTGACTAAGAAATACAATTTTGCTTCTTGCTTGTCCAAGATACCAACCTTTCTCCAAGAAATACTACTCCTCCTGAAGTTCTCTTCCTTTCATCAATACAACCTACCCAATCTACATCAGTATACACATGAAGTTGTGTATTATCTGATTTAGGATACCATAAACCATAGTCTGTAGTTCCCTTAAGATATCTGAATATCCTCTTGATTTCCATTATGTGATTATTCTTGGGTTCAGCTGCAAATCTTCCAACAATGCCAACTACATTAGATATGTCAGGTCTTGATTGAGTTAGATAAATAAGCTTTCCAATCATAGATTTGTACAATGTTTTATCAACTACTATGGAGTCATCATATTTTGAAATTTTACTTGCTGTGATCATAGGAGTGCATACTGACTTGCAATCCTCCATATTAAAGGTTTTCAATATTTCCTTCACATATTTTGACTGATTAATGAATATTCCTTTATCTGTCTATTTTACATTTAGTCCCAAAAAGTATTTTATAGGACCAATCATGCGCATTTCAAATTCATTCTGCATTTTTTTTGCAAATGTTATACTAAGCTTGTCATTACCTCCAAAGATAATGTCATCAACAAATATGGCAACTAATAGTAATCCATCAGGTGTTTCTCTTGTGAACAAATTGCAATCTGTTGCTACTTTCTTGAATCCAATCTTGGTGAGATAACCATCTAGTCTCTCATACCACGCTCTTGGGGCCTATTTAAGTCCATAAAGTGCTTTCTTCAGTCTGCATACCATGTCTGGTCTATCTAAAAGGTTAAATCCTTCAGGCTATTCTATGTAGACTTCTTCTTTTAAGTCACCATTCAGAAAGGCCGATTTGACATCCATTTGATAAAATTTAAAGTCTTTTAATGTTGCATATGCCAAAAACAATTTTATGGCTTCCAGTCTGCTCACAAGGGCAAATGTATCAGTGTATTCTATTCCTTCTCACTGTGCATATCCTTTACATACTAATCTTGCTTTGTTTCTTATTACTGTACCTTCTTCATTCATTTTGTTTCTAAAAATCCACTTTGTTCCAATCACATTTTTATCACTTGGTCTAGGAACCAATTCC
>MU227819.1:3379828-3411804 GCA_018584345.1 Thuja plicata
AGTTTTTACATTATTCTATCCTGATGCATTTATTATTGCATTTCAATTATGGTATCATGAATGTAAACAATTTGAACCCCCAGAGAATCTTTCGTGACCGGCCCAATCCTATCCAATTTTGGATTAGTGTATGGAATTTCACCTCCAAGGATTGTGATTTCTATGGATTTGAGAACTGGATTGTCTACCCTTTGATGCAGAGTTTGGGTATTAGCAAGACTAGACTCCCAGTGAAGGTGTTGTAGTTGCTGAGACCCTGTGAATATTTTGATAAGTGGGAAGGTGACCACAATTGGGGAGACTTCTTTTTAGAAGAAAATTTCACTATGATCAGAGTGTATGGATGCACACATCCTCCCCATGTCCTACCATATCATGTTCCATCAAGAGTTGCAGCTATGGAATTTATTTGGCAGCTTTTGTTAACAGACAATGAGCACTTTGCACCACACAGGAAGGGGACATTAACCCCTAGGCAATTCAAGATTTTTCAGTTTATAATTGGCAAAGGTGCTATTGATTTAGTAAGCAGATGGTTGGAAAGCTGTAAGATGGGAGCAACATTATATAGATATATTGATCCAAAGGGATTTATTGTAGGAGCTAAGAAACTCCTAACTCCTACCATACCGAACACATATGTGCATGGTCTTTGTGTGGAGGAGGATGCTTCTAGGAACATAATTGATGAAGATGAAGTGAGAAATAGAAGAGAGAGAATTCAAGAGTTGTTAAATTTAGAGAAATAGATAAAAGAAATGGATTAGCATTTGGAGGTTTTTATCCTAACCTACCATATTTTGATAAAATTAAAGCTATGATAGATCATTTTTACACACTTTGTGAGAAATTAGATAGAGTTCTAGATGTGAAGAAAGGGGGAAAAGAACATGAATATTCAAAATATGAATATGAGAGTGAGAGTGATGAAGAATATGTCCATCCACCTCAAATAGATCAACCACAATAGAATGTTGTAGAAGAAATTCAAATACAGGAGGATCAGGGACACATTATAGATTTGACTGAAGTTTATCAACTTGATGATGTAGATGAGCCTGCCACCAAGAGGCAAAATTTGATCTTGGTCAGACCTCTTAGGACCCAACGTACATAAGGAAAGAGAGAAAAGGTGATAGAGTAAGTGCTCTGGTTCCTAGAAATAGATTATATGATCATAATTTAAGAAAAGAGATCAGAAAAGGAAAGAGACAGCAGCAAGAAGTAGAGGAAAACATAGAGTTGCCTCTCAGAGAATGTATTGATGAAAGATTGCTTCACCAACAACAGTTCTTAAGTGATGATAATTTTATAAAAATTGATGAATTTAAGGATTTCCTAAGATGGCATAAGAAGGAGAAGATTAGAGAATAGTTGAAATTAGATGGTTAAGAAGCAGTAACAAATGAGGCTCTTCTAGCTCTACAAACATATGATCCTAAAAGTGAGGATGTTTCTCCTGATGAGGCTAGGAAGATGGTCTTGAATAGTGGAATCTTGCTTGCTGAAGGCTGGGATTTAGCCTCAGCATTTATCATAGACCAAATCAGAAAGCAACCAGATCTAAAGATGGCAAGTGAGATTCAAATGGGTGACATGATCAAAGGATTTTGATATAGTCCAAAATCCCAAGCATTTTCCATGTAGAATTTGTGTCCTAAAGACCAGAAGCCTCAACTTTTGAACATTCAAGAGAGCATGGTTGGAAAATAGATGGTATGGATAGTAAAAAACATAGGAGATCTTGAGATTTCCCAAATAATGACACATTGGGCACATCTAAATGAAGATAAGACAAAGCATTTGTCTGAAAAATGTGGTGTCTTAATTGAGGAGGCTAGTGCCTTGGCCAAAGATAGAGAACTATGTCATATCAAGATCCATCAGTAGGATAAGGTAATTGTTGAAATGACTAAGCAATTGCAAGAAAAGATAGAAGTTGTATATGTACCATCCGTCCAGCCTCTACAAATAGAAGAGAAAGTTGAAGTAGGGGAAGAGGTTAAAATAGAGGATGTGGCTAAAAAGGATAATGAAGTGGCCATAAATGCATTGAGAAGTATTCTTCAGCATAGGATTGATATATTGAAAGATAAAATAGATATAATTCTAAATGCATATAATAAATTTCCCATCTTGCATACTGAGGTAACAGGGTATATCTCTATTTTTAACCCTTACTTTGTAGCATGGTCTCCTAGGATATAGTTGTTTGAGAAGTTAGCCTCTTTGCAGCAACACATGCTAGATTTGCCAGAAATTGTATCAAAGGTTGAAGATGAGATCAAGAAAGTTAATGTCACTTTACCTTTCTTTAAGGGTAAATTGAATTAGATAGAGGCAAAAATGAGCTTATTTTCACCAAATTTCAATAGATTTATTCCTCCATTGAAAGGAGAAGATGATCAGATTAAGGCCTTGGAGGCCTAGAGAAATGAGTTTGACAGCAGAATGCCTAGAAATGAGGCATTTATTACAGATTCTGATCTAGATTTAGATGGTTTTAATAAAATTTTGGATGAGGCTTTCAAAGCGGAAACTAGCATAAATAAATTTTTAGTTGATGTCAAAAGAATTACTGATGTCAGATGGGAAAGGCAGAGAGGACAACTACAGAGTATTCAAAGCTTCAAATGGCCTGCAGAGGATGATGTGATAGCTTGGGATTTGATGACAAAACCAAAGAAGAAGAAACTTGTTGAGATTGAAGAAGAGGTCCTGGATGAAGAGTAGAGAGGAACACTTGGTGCTTGACCATTGAGCACAGGGAGGTTAGTAATTATCAAAGACAAGTGTAGGTTAGTTTGAAATGGCGGTCACTTGGTCTCAATACAAATATTAGATACTATCCTGAACATTGTCAGACAAAGGCGCCAGAATTCAGATAAAGACAAAAGAAGATCAGATTTCCCCTGTTCTTGTCTTCCCACCGCTTAACATTCTTGTTTCTTGTCTTTTATGTACTTTTAGGGTTAGGTTCCTTAAACCATCTGAAGCTTGTTGCATCCTTACTTTGAGGATTCCAAGATGTTTTAAGACCTGTAAATAGATCAAATTGTAATATTTTGAAAGAGATGGAAATATAATTGGCAAGCCATACTTTCTAAATTTTAGTCTGTGTTTTTTGAGCTTTTAAGCCTTTTTATGTACTGAAGCAGAAATATATGAATAAAATACAGTGCAATTTTATTCCATACTATTGTTGTCTCTTTGTTTATTATGTGTACTCTTTTATGTTCAATTTGTAAGGCATGTTAAACATACTGGCTATAAGGTAGCTATCTAATTATTTGCAAGTTTCTTCTTAGAGGGGAATTAAATTTTGTGAATGATTTCAGAGAGTACAATAGTAATTAAGGATTTGATACTACATTGTGGGAGTGACAGGGTAGTTTGCAAGGCACTTTACCTGAGTTGCATGTAGGTTGCAAGGCTACTTATAGTATTCTATTTTATATATCTCTGTGGATTTATATCTATTGACTTTATAAGCCCAAGGATAGGCACTGGTTTAGGAACTTGTTTGGTAATCCATCATCATCCTAATATTCAAAACTATTCAAAATCAATTATTTTCAGAGCATATATTTAAAATCAATGGTATTCGCAATGATTATAGTTGGAGTTTGTTGATTTCTTAAAGATAAAATCAAATAGGTTATCCCTCCTAAAGTAAAAGGAAGAAGGATGAAAGTCCTTGTCTCATTGGTTTATGTTATCAAAACTATAGACTTTCTTGTAGTACTCTGTTTCAAAATAATTATTGCAATCTCCAAGGTATTTTATAAGTTATTATAGTGAGGTTTGAAGTAAGTAGCCAGTGAATGAATTAGTCCACCAAATATAGAGACTAAAGAATCAGTAATCTTTAATAGGTAATACTTTCCTGAGTCTGTGGAACTCAAAAATGAAGGAGGTGATAATAGGTATCCCCAGTGTTATCAAATACCTCAGTAATTAGCCTTTCTCTTGTTAAAAAGGAGTTTGCATTCAAGTATAAATTAGTATACTGTCATCTTAAGGTTGTGGTGCAAGAAAAAGAGCTAACAAGAATAAAGGTGATTAAAGTTCAAAAAGATCTAACGGTGGGCTTAATTGCTTATATCCAAGATGCTCAACATCTATCAATTAAGTCATTAAGTGGTGTTGACATCTGGCAGTTAGTGGACCCATATTTTTAGAGCTAGTGATAATTAAAGTACAGTTAATTTTTTTTTCATCCGATGGTCGGCTTAATGGCTAAACTTCAAATTAATCGAGATCTAACACTTAAGCCATTAAGTGGTGCTGACGCATGTCAGGATGATGACGTGTAGTCCACTAAAGGTGAAGCTGGTCACAAGATAAATTTTGGAGATGTTTAAAAGGACCTGACGGATCGCTTGATGACTTAAAGAAAATTTGATCGACATCTATCGCTTAAGTGATGAAGTCGCGATGCCACGTGTCTTAGGTGGGCCCGGCTGAGGTCATAAGGGTCCTATATAGCGTATTTATCATGTTAAAAGGGTTACAAGTATGAAAGAATCAGGCAGTTCACATAATGTCTTAAGGGTAAAGTAATCAAGATCTTTCAATTAAGCCATTAAGCCATGTTGACATGTGGTATATGTGATGATGTGCATCCGTAGTCAGTAAACTCAAGTTGAGATAGCTTCTAGACAAGTTAGGATTAATCAGATGGTGGACTTAATCGCTTGAGGAGAAGAATCATGACATCTATCATATAAGTGATTAAGTCATGCTGACATGTGTCCCAAATGAATAGTTATTTCTGGGAAAAGAAGATAGTCATCAGATGAAGAAGATGTTGTTTAAAATCTATGGCCCAGGTTTAAATTTGTCAAAGTAAGTTTCAGTCAGCTGTTACAGCTGTGAATTTCAAATCAAGTGAATTAATTGCAAAGTGTGTGGCTACTTCAGTAAAATTCAATGTGATAGACTGATGTGATGGAAGCATATAATTCAGTGTTTGAAAGCTCAAAACCCCCATTATTCTCGAAGTGATTAAAGTGAATATCAAAGTTGCAAAATTCTCGCGCTCTGTATTACCAAGATTACAAAACAAGTAAGTCTCTTGATCAAATCAGTGAATTTCATGCTTAAAATAGAATTCTAAACTCTTAAGGATAAATAGAGGTATTGCTATAAGTTTGACACCATTACTGTTAAAACCCTGAGCTAAAAGATGGCCCCTAGGATCGAAATCTCTGGAGAAGTAGATTACCAAAAGAGAAATGTTATGGAGGATCTATTACAAAAATTAAAAGGATCCATGGGTGATGCAACCTAGATTAAGAGAATAGTTCCATCACACCCCCATTTCAAAATAGGGGACCTGATTGTAGCAGGGCCCAACACACCAGAACTGTTTAAATTGGATTATTTCAATGACAAGGCCAAGAAAATGTATGGTGACCTGTGCCAGTTCTAGGGGAAGATGAAGAAGTAACAATGCCTATCCATATTATGCTGATGGTGGTTCAGATTCTACATCTCCACTTATCAATATTCTTTGACTATGCCTCCTACATTGCCCAAAAAATGCATGAGGGTTTGGCAAGTATCCAAGATAGTAATATACTTAAGCCAATGGGATGGTATTCCCTTTTGATGCATATGTTTTTGTTCAATAATGTTGACTTCTTTGAGGAAGAAATGGACCTTACTAAGTTCCAAGGTGATGAGGACTTGCCTGTTTAGATGTGGAGTGTTGATCTGTCATGGGACAGAAAAGAAGCTAGTTATGTACATTTTGACAGGGTTTTTGCCACTAGGCTTAGGTCACTATTGTGCAATCAGAATGCCAGGATCTATACAAACATGATGAGATTGCTAAGACCCATGGATTTTTCCCTAGAGCTAATAATTGCCCATAATTGGGGAGATTTGATTTTATACCTTGTTTCTACAGTGATAAGGGTTTATGGATTCAGGGGAACCCCCAATGTGCTTCCCTACAGAGTCCCTCTGAAGATTGGAATAGAAGAGATTATAAGACAATTGGGTGGACTACAGGAAGAGGCCCTAATAGGCAAAATGAAGGGAGTCATTTTCCCTACCCTCTCTAGAGCCCATCATTTCATCATAGTAAAGGGTGGGTGGATGCAGTTTGATAAGTACTTTGAACCTTACCACTTAGCAACATCTATGTCCAGGTGTGCAGACAATGAGGATTTTTAAATGGGCATGTTCAGGAAAAGAACCAAGTGATTAAATTTAGAACACCAGTTTAATTTCCCTAAGGATATTGTCAGAAAGTTTTTTGATCTAGGTGACCAAGAGGTTAGGAAAGAGAAATGGCTGGTGTAAAAGAAGTCTTTGGAATTTGTGCACAATTTTGATAGATCTTATGATCCTTTGAAGGAATTTTTCCCTTGGTCCAAGAAAATTGGATCCCTAATGACTTTATTTGATAGAATCATGCAGAACCTCAATGAGAAGAAACAGAGGATAATAGAAGCTGAGCCAGAAAAGGCTGAAGCCATCCTGAGAAAACTCTTACAAGGAAGAGTAGTCTCACCAAGGAGTTATGTGGTGTACAAGAGAAGAGGATACAACACTATATTGCCTGGGGTTGAGAAAATAGCTGATTAGAAAGGAAAGAGACCACTAGATGAAAGTACCCAATCAATGCCATCGCCTAAAAGGCAGAAGATAGAAGGAAAAGAACAATCACAGAGTGAATTATACTCCCCTTCTCAATCTCCCCTACACATGGATGATAAAAGTGTGGCAGAAAAATTGGTAAAATTGGGAGATACAGGGCATATCTTTATCATAGCCCAAGAATTGCAAGGAGTACCTAAGGCTCCTAAACAACCAACATTTGATTTGACTATGGCTGAGTTTGCAAGAAAAGAACTGGATCCTATCACCAAGAAAGCTAGTGATGAATTTTTGGCTTATGATAAATTTGTAAAAACCAGAGCTTTTATTAAATTTCTGTGGAGAATTCATATTAGTGAATTCAAGGAAGCGTGTAAAAATATGTAGGATGCTCATCCAGATAAGAGTAGAGATGAGATTGAAATAGAAATAAAATAGAATATGAAAGAGATTACCCCTAATGAGGGTAGAACACTAGTGCAAACGGAAGGAGTCATTATTTTACCTCAGTGGGAACTTGTTGATGCAATCATTTTTGATGTAGTAAGAAAACAAGCTAAGCCAAGGCAAGCTGGAGAGGCATCAATGGGTGTCAAATTCAGTGAAG
Source organism: Thuja plicata (assembly GCA_018584345.1). NCBI lineage: Eukaryota > Viridiplantae > Streptophyta > Pinopsida > Cupressales > Cupressaceae > Thuja > Thuja plicata. The sequence continues at coordinate 3,387,045 of MU227819.1, forward strand.
ATCATGTAGCACTTATGATGTGGTCCATAGAAATAAAGCAATTAAAAGAGGACCACTCCAAACATTCAGGTAATCTCTTGGTAAGAAGAGTTACAGAAACAGGGGCTTTGGAAGCAGCAAAATTGAATTTGGAAACTACCATGTTTTTAGGCAACGTAGCCAAAAAAACTAGAAGATGAGCTCAGTAATTTGAATGAGAGGTTCGAAATAGTTTTGGGGGCTTATAACTAGGAAAAGGTGAAGTATTTAGAAAAAGATAAAAGAATTACTTTCTTGGAAGGAAAACAATATGGTCAATTCATAACCCAGAGAATGTTGACCTAGGGCCCATATCAACCTTCTTCATCCAGCCCATTTGTGACTTACCCCCCATCCCATGCACCAATAAGCCCTACTACCCAAGAAATCATTGATGCTAAGAAACCAGAGTTAGAGGCTGAAAAGAACAGATTGATCACTGAAAGATCAAGGTTGGAAGAAGAGGACAAAAAGGATCTTTAAGAATCCCCTGCATATAAAGAAGCTAAAGAATTGGTGAAGCAAAGGCTTTCTGATAAGATATACTTCAACCTCAAGAGGTGTGCTAGTGAAATCAATCTTGCTAATATCTATTTGATGGGAAAGAAGATTGTCAGCATAATAAACAAGCATGAAGAAGATAAAGAGCATTGGGGCTTGATAATTGATAGCTGGAAAGCGAAGAAAGCCCATGTAAAGTCATTCTAATCCATCTTCAAGGAACAGAATAATATTGACATCATTTTGACAAGAACCTACAAATGCCTCAAATTGATGACTGACCTAGACACCAAGAAAAATATGGTTATCAAAAGGATAGAAACCTTGAGAGGAGAATTCTCTAGAGATAGGTATGACATGTTCCCTAACATGTTCAAGAAAGATGGAGACATAAAGAATGAAGCCCTATGGATAAGGTAGTTGAATGAAACACTAACCAACAAGACAAACAGTATTGTTACATTGTAAAACACGGGTTGGTTTGTGTTAACCATTGACATTCTCAACAAGGCCAGGGCATTTTTTCAATCTTGGGAATCAAAGATTGAGAAATCCAGTGTTGATTGGGAGGAGTTCATTAGCCAAAAGGATGAGGTTCTCAGCTTCAATTGGCCAAATGATGAGGTGTTTACCACCTGGGTAAGAAAATATGGTATAGTCACCCTAATAAAAGAAAGTACTATTGTAGGAGTGACAGCAAGCACCAGTGATGCTTAGTTGTCTAAAAAAAGGAAAATACAGGTTTCTGCATCAATGAAGATGACAAATCTCAGATGGTAAGGACCTAACAACCTCAAGGCAGTTGCAAGCATTCAGGCGGTCATGAGACAAAGGACTATATAACTTGTAATAAAGAACTGTTATTCTCTCCGCCTAATTTTTGTCTTATCTATGAAGTGTAAATTTTGTCCTATAGCCTAGTCATCTAAATCTTGTTGCATCCTTATTTTCCAAAAGGATTCCAAGATGACTAAGGCTATCTATATGTAGCAAGTTGAATTGTTTTAAAAAGGATGGTAAAATCAAAACTTCAAAAACAGGCTTTTGAATGGTGTCTAGTTTTTTCAAGTTTATAGTCAGTCTGAATGTATTGAAATTAGAAGGTTATTAATAAAATAAAATGGAATTTCCAGTCTCAAATTGTTGATGTCTTCTTGCATTTTATTCAGCTTTTGTATGTTTAATGTGTAAGGCATGTTAAATGTATCAGTTGCAAGGTAACTATGTTGCTATTAGTAAGTTGTTATCAAGGATGATTTAAATCTTACTAATAGTTCCAGGGGGTCAGGGTTTGTGCAATAATTTGATACAGGGATATGAGAGTGAAAGGATAATCTAAAAGGCATATTATCTAAGATCTTGTTGTTTTAAATTAATTATCTTTGATGAATTTATGTTTTCATTGTGACTCTATGGCCCGGAGTTAGGCATTGGTCAAGTTCTGAATAGTAGTATTATCATCAACCAATCAAATATTCAAAATATTTACTTTCTGTTGTCAAGATATGTGGATGCTTAGCTAATTGTATTTAAAAGTGCAATTTATTATGATGATTCCTTAGAGAGAGAATCAATAGGTTAGCCTTCTTAGTTCTGAAGAACTTAAAAAGAAGAAGGATCATGAATCCTTGATCCACTGCTAGATTCTAAGTCATTTACTGAATATAAAAATAGGTACACCCACCCAAGTTTGTGGAGCTCAAAGTGAAGAAGGATTATATCCTTGTTAATTAGCCTTGTTCATGTATGAATCTGAATTGGGAATTAAGGCTCAGGCATTTATTTCTATTTTAATTGATTCTACAAGAAAAAGTGGTATGTATTTTACTCCATTATTCTTTGCAAACATTTCCAGTTATACATTCCTTATAAAAATTAAATGTAAATGGTTGAATATGGAATAGGGTCTCTTTTATATGCAAATACCCATTATTAAAACCCTATTTAAAAGACCATGCAGTTTACCCCTTTACACTACCTAAAGAAGGAACCTTTTTATGGGCTGTTATGGAAAACAAAATTCTACCAATGGATTGGTTCAAGAAATATGGGTATCATGAACCAAATAGGTGTCCTTTTTTATGAGAAGGATGAAGATTCATTGGATCACTTAATGTTAAATTGTGAGTACTCACAACAATGTTGTCTTTGGATACTAAACAAACTAAACTTAATTATTGCCTTACCTAAAAATTTGCTTAGCCTTCTAAAATACTGACAAATACATATTAGATACAATACCTATGGGCTAATTTGGATGATTTCTCCTTCTATACTTTTTTGGGAGACATGGAAGTAGAGAAACGGGAAAATATTTAAAGATAAACAAATGGCTCCTACTAATCGACCAACAAGATTGAAAATTCTATAATAGAGATACAAAATAGCAAACTTGACAACATATAAAAAAGAGGTTTTGCTTTACAATCAGGAAGGAAAAGATCAGAGCTAAATGGATTGGGCTCAACATACCTTTTTATATTGGAGTAGGACACCAAGATGCAATTGAAAAGAGAAAAGAATGTAAATGGAAACCACCTACCAAAGGTTGATACAAACTCAATTTTGATGGAGCTGTGAGAGGAAACCCTAGAATAGGAAACATAGGATGTGTGATTCATCTCTGGGATGGATCTGTAGTAGCACATTTGGCTAGACCCATAGGATTAGTAACTAAAAATGAGGTCAAGGCTAGTGCATTAACCAACGGTTTTCTATTATGCAAAGATTTAGAGATTAAGAAACTTGGGATAGAAGGCGACTCTGTGATTATTGTCAATGCATTAAGATCGGGGAAAACTGGCAACTGGAATTTGAACAATTTTATTGGAAGATAAAAAGAGTTATTGAAGTATTTTAAGTATATTAAAGTTAATCATATTTATAGAGAGGGAAATTGTATTGCATATCAAATGCCTAATTCAGGGGTTGATGGCAGATGGGAAGAGAGAATCAGGATTGGTTATCTTAATAGAAATCATCTCAAGTTTATGAAGCCGCCTTTATTATCATAACAAAATATTCATGAAATTTGTGTATTAAGATTTACTTCAATCTATATGAAGAGTTAGACTATTAATTGTTAGAATAATAGAGAGGGGGGGTGAACTAGTGGCCTCAAATTATTCCAATAAATCAACCCAAAAACCTAGTACCACAATATTAAGCCTCTAGTTATCTTTAGTCCTATAAGATGTATGGCTTCAAATATACTTATCAAATAACTACTACTTGGAGTTTACTGTTAAACCTTATTCTTGATGTTTACTAAATAGAAGTCTTTCATTTACCGAAAAATAGTAAATTTCTTAGTGTATGTTGATCAATCCAGATTAGTTATGTATAATGCAAAACACTAAAGTAATGACTCATAAACACATTGACACATGGATTTTTAACATGGAAACCTTGTTAAGGGAAAAATCACTTAGGAATGGTAACCCAAAATTTTCACTCTTCTGAAGTGAGCTTGGTATCTTCATGATCAAACCCAGTGTAGTTTTTCAAATGGTATCTAGCATCTCATGCTATCTTCATGATAAAAATTTGATACTCCTTTGGATGTATCTCAATATAGAAAGGATTGTTAATTCCTGCTTGCTTAAGAGACTTTCTGAATCAATGGTTAAAATGAAACAGTAAATGATCTGTTCACACATACAACTTAGACTTGCATATTTTCAGATCTATTGTAAGCTCATTTTACCTTTCTGATCAATATGTATTTTTAATACCTTTGCTCCACTTCTTTCTTCTCGGTGATGCTATGCTTCTCTGTTGCTTGATGTTCACAGAAATCTTTAGCTCTTTCCTTAGCTTGATTGATTAGGACTCTATGAAATTGTTCTTCATCAATTTATCTTCAACATCCTTCTTTCTCATTCACTCCCCTTTAATTCATAATGAATTAGGTTGTCTCTTTATAGATATGATATCACCATTTCTTACTTCTTAATTTTCTTGTTCTTGGCGTGATCCGCAATCTTAGCCAATCTTTCTTTAAAGCTTAACTCTTGTTTTATCTCACAAAAATCTTCTTGCCAACTAGATAAAATAGCTTTAAATATTTTACTTATCTTTGGCTTTAACTTTTCTATGAAAACAATGTTAACAACCAATTAAGTCTATCTTTACCTATGCCAGCTAAGTATTTTGTCATTTCTGAACTCTAGTTAGCTTTGGTGTTTTAACTCTTTGATAGCTTTGGTCAACACTTTAGTTCTCCTTGGGCTTCTGTCTGTCTGTCAGGGTTGTCTATCCTTCAGGGTTGTTTGTCTATTGTTAACACTGTAATTTTGGCCATCGGTAATGCTTGTGATTTTTCTTGTCGGTAATACTTGTTGGTTTTTTTTCTCGGGCATCACTGTGACTTAGCTCTCAGTTTTTGAACTGCCTCACAATAGGTGCTTAGAAATCATGCCCCAAGCCTCTCTTAGGAATAGTTTATTCAATCTAAGGATCACTTCTCCCACCATGAGGTGCATTTAATTTTTCAACCCAGGGAGGTATACTTGAAATGATACGGCACAGTATGTGCACTAAGTTCCTTAAAGAGTCACTCTACCTATGCTGCAGGAATGTAAAATACATGAAATAAATATATACTAGAGCTATAGGAAAGGAAACACACCTATTCCTTACTAAAATTAATGCTACAAATTGCAAACACTACTTAATCCTATTCTTTCAACCTAGAGCATCCACTATAACTATCCTTGTAGGTGTTGCAGGAACATTCACAAAGTACAATGCTGCAAGAAGAAACTATAATCTTCTATCTAGAATGCTAGAAATGTAGAATTTAAATCTATTCTACTCTACTCTAATCCACCTCCCAAGTGGGCCCCCTTGGTTGGCTTCTACTAATCTATTAACACAGAAGATAAACCAAAAGTCACTTCATTCTATTTCAAGAACTGATTACATGAGAATGGTATGTAAAACTGAAAATGAACTTGTTATGCAAGATACAATCAGAACAATGTATTCCAAAATCTTTGAACTTACAAAATAACAGTCTCCTCCCTATAAATAGAGGATTGACTTCTTTATTCTAAAACAGAAAAGGAACCATCTAACTGAAACAATGCTAGAGAGAACAAAATAGGAAACACAACAGCCCATGACATATGCAATGAAGTCTGCATGACCAAGTCAACATGCTGGAAGTGTGGAGGGAATATAGCAGTGCTACATTCATGTATTTCTAAAATAGTGGCTCCTCATTTGTAGTAGTCATGTCTTCTGATGCCATGATGGTTGTCCATTTGTAGCTGGTCTTTAACGTTCTCTTTGAATGTTGTCAACCACTCCTAAGCGGCTCCTATTTCCTGGCAGGTTAGTTATCATGCAAAGATATTCATACAAGTAGCTTAATCAAATTGATCCAGATATAGAACACGCATTCTGATTATTATATGAAATACTGCAACATATATATAATATTGGCACAATATGACATATCTATTATACCCATAGGTTTAATGGTTCTATCTATACTTTGACATAAGTTCAACTAATTATAAGTCCATGATGTGTTGGTAATACTTAAAAATAGAGTATAATGCTTAATATAATAGAGACAATAAATTGTCTCATCAATTTTCTCTATCTTTCAGGTTCCCCTAGTCGTCAGTGTTTGAAGTCACTTAGTGAATGTTGGTCTTTTATGCATTACTGAAAGCATAATATTTATCTCTCTAATTCTCTGAAGTCTTTGAGACTTTGTATATAACTGATCATATTGTATCAAGTTGACAGTAATGACAATACAATCTATTAACTGATTTAATGTCTTGCATTATCTTTCTTCATTTCGGTGATCAACTTAACATCTTCAAACATTCAATCAGTTACATGTCATCAATCTCTCCCTTTAGCATTTATGACAACACACTACATTATCACACTATATTATTACTAATACAATATAAAATATAACAGTTGAAGTTCATCAATATCTCCTATTATAACTAATACAAATTTATGGCTCTTAGTAAGCTCAAATAGCTTAGATTTGTTTCTTGCAGAGTGTGTTCTTCAATCTTCAATCCTTTTACTGGATAGATGTAGCAGCTTATATCTGTGTTCCTGATATGTGCTCTGCCTTGACTGTTCCTCTCCTTGATCATCTCTTTTTTCTTTTGATAGCAATCTCTCCCTTAGTGTGTACTCTCTCCCTTTGTTACTTCTCTCCCTTAGATGGATATTTCATATGTAATCAATCTCTCCCTTTGGATAATGATTAACTCTCCCTTTTGATAATGAGATAATCTCTCTCCCTTTGACAACAATTCCAAACAATTCTTCCATATCATCTTCCATCCTTTTTATAATATACTCCTTTAATTTCCCTATCCATCAACAATACATTGACTCTGGTGTTCGGTGTAGGTATGTACCTTGCTATGTACAAATGTATCTGTTGTAGTCCATCTCAGTGCTTGCATCAACATGAATGATCTTCTGATTTTTGTATGGGCTGATGTAGCCTCCTAGTCAGCAAACTGACCGATAGACAAGGGTTGTACCCCTAGTTTCTATCTTAGGTACTCAAATGCATCTTTTAGTAATGGCTTGGTAAAGATGTCAGCTAATTTTTCCTTTGATTGAACATATTCCAGTACCACTTCTTTTGCTTGTACTTTTTCTCCTAAATAGTGATATTTGATAGAAATATGCTTAGTCTTAGCATGCATGATTGGATTCTTAGAAATTTTAATTGCACTGGTATTATCATAATAGATAATCACTGGTTCAAGAATCTTCATATTCATACCTTCTAGCAACTATTTTATCTATGCAATATTGGAGAAATTTGTAGCAGCAGCCACATTTTCTACTACTGTAGTAGACTGATAGATGCATCCTTTCTTCTTGTTGATCCATGTGACAAGTCTATCACCCATGAAGAATGCTCCTCCAATTTTTCTCTTTCGGTCATCTATGTTTCCAGCCCAATCAGCATCTGTATAGACTTGTAGCTCAATTTTTCCTTCTCTTTTATACCATAAGCCATAGTCCTCGGTGTTCTTTAGATATCTCAGAATTCTCTTGACAACAGTCATATGTGATTCTTTGGGATTAGCAGATAAACTTGCAACTATTCCAATTGCATGTGTTATATCTGGTCTAGTATGAACAACATACATTAGTTTGTCAATCATTGATCTATACAAGGTCTATTTTACCTCATTTGACTTATCGTGTGTTGTCATCTTACATCTAATTGTCATAGGTATTCCAACTGGTTTGGAATTTTCCATCTTGGATATCTTTAGCACTTCCTTGATGTATTTGGACTGAGTGATATATATGCCTGCATCTTGTTGAAGAATCTGTAGACCAAGAAATAATTTGATCTCCCCAAACATAGACATTTCAAATTATTTTCTCATTTCATTAGAAAAGGATTTGCATAATAGTTCATTTCCCCCAAAATTGATATCATCAACAAATATTTCAACAATCAGAATATTACCATCGATGTCTTCTTTTAAGTACATATTGTTATTTTCACTTGTTCTTACAAATTCAATGCCAATGAGATAGGAGTGAAGTCTTTAATACCATGCTCTAGGTGCTTTTTCAATCCATACAAGGGTTTATGTAGTCTACATACCATTTTACTCTTGTCTGGATCAACAAACCCTTCTGGTTGTTCAATGTATACCTCTTCTTCCAATATTCCATTTATGAATGCAGATTTGACATCCATCTGGTATACCTTGAATCCTTTGAATGCAACATAAGAAAGAAGAATTATAACTCCTTCTAGTCTAGCAATGGGTGCAAAGTTTTCTCCATAATCAATACCTTCTTCTTGTGCATACTAATCTTTCTTTGTTTCTTGTGACTTCTCCATTCTCATTCAGCTTGTTTCTAAATATCCATTTGGTACTGATGACATTCTTGTCATCTGGTCTCAGTACTAGTGTCCATGTACTTCTCTTCTCAATCTTTTCTATTTCTTCATTCGTAGCACTGACCCAATCCTCATTTTCAAGTGCAGTATTAACAGATTTAGGCTCAAAATCACAAAGTAAACTTCTAGTGTTTAGTGACTTACTTCTTGTTCTCATTCCAGCCTTCTTCTCTCCTATGATCTGATTATGTGGATGATGTCTTCTAACATACTTGGAAATTTTTAGTTTAGCTCTTTTTCCATCATTCTAATTATCTTCTTGACCTTCATTCTAATCTCCATCACTCGGTACATCATCTTGAGTATTTTCTTGATTTTTCAGTAATTGTAGCCTGATGCTCGGGTGCAATATTCTGTTTCTCAGGAGTGATACACTATTTCTCAGGTAAAGTTTCAGGTTCTTCAGTGTAAACCAATCTGTTGTAGTCTTCTGGTTCTTTTCTTCTTTCCTTATCATTCTTTTCTGCAAATTCATCTATTCTTACATTTGCACTTTCAATGATCTTGTTAGATGACTTGTTAAGACATTTATAGGCCTTTCTTTTAGTGGAATACCCTAGAAAGATACCTTCATCACTTTTGGATTCAAGATTTCTATTTCTATCATCTTTCCAAATATAACATTGACTACCAAAGATTTGGAAGTAACTTACATTGGGTGTGTAACCATACCAAAGCTCATAGGGTGTCTTCTTTGTGTCCTTCAATTGTGCTCTCTTCAATGTGTAGATAGTAGTACTGATAGCTTCCCTCTAGAAATTTTGAGTGATTCTTTTCTCAATCATCAGTGTTCTTGCACAATCAAATATTGATTTGTTTCTTCTTTCAACAATTCCATTTTGTTGTGGTGTTCTCGGTGTAGAAACCTGTCTTTTAATTCCATGCTCATTACAGAAATTAGTGAATTCATCTGACATAAAATTCCCCTCCTCTATCTGACCTTAAGAATTTAAATTTCTTATCACTTTTTTTTTCTACCATAGCCTTATACCATTTAAACATCTTGAATGCTTCTGATTTATATTTTAAGAACATAATTTTCATCATTCTAGAATAATCATCTACAAAGAGAATGCAATACCTATCTCCATAGTAACTATTTTTCCTCATGGGTCCACATAAATCAGTATGGACTAATTCTAGAATTGCATTAGATGTATGGGCTTTACTCTTGAAACTAGACTTTGTCATCTTACCTTTTTGACAATTCTTGCACATGATATGTTTGGGCTTTGACATGCTCGATAAGCCTCTTACTTTTCTTTTATTTCTTATCTTTATCATGCTGTCAAAATTGACATGACACAATCTTGATAAGCCTCTTACTTTTCTCTTATGCCACAACCATGTCTTTGTTTCTAGCCATTAAACAAGTGGTGTTAATGTCATCAAGATAGAAAAGGTTACCTTTTGTCTATTCACCAGTTTTGATAAACCTTCCTGATTCATTGAAGATCTTTGCCTTCTTATTCTCAAAAGCTACTCAGTGATCTATATTGTTCAGTTGTGAAACACTTAACCGATTATAATTCAATCCTTTTAACCAGTAATTATTTTCACATTTGATCAAGTTGTTCAACATAATGGTTCCTTTACCTTCAACTAGACAAGGTGTGTCATCACCCATTCTTACTGATCCACCATTATAGTATTCAAAAGTTTTAAAATTTTGTTTATCAACGGTCATGTGATGATTGCAGCCACTATCTATGATCCAGACATCATTCTTACTAACCTTAGATATGAGTGTAGTTTCTACATACCTTTCTTCTTTGTCTAAATCATCCTTCATGGCTAAAAATACCATCTCAATATCTTCTTTAGATTCGGTTTTAGTATCATCAACTCTGTTATCAGCTAGGTAACATGCTTTCTTTCCTTTGTCCTTGTAGTCTTGGGTATCTCTTATTTCAAATTGTCGGTCACTTCGGTAATCTCTATTATCACCTCGGTCAAACTTCTTTTCATATGTTTTATCATTACTTCTATCATCTTTTCTTTGGTTAGGACATCTAGCACCAACCTGTCCAACCTCTTTATAATTAAAACATATAAGTGTAATTTACCTTTGTATCTAGCTTTGCCTCTTTGCAATCTTCTTTCCATTAGTGCTTCAATCTCATCAAGTCCTTGATCCTCATTATCACTTTCACTATCATTTCTAATAGCGTGTCTATGAATTGACTTACGTATATTCAAAGAAGATTTGAATGTAGATTCTATAGATGGTAAGACACTATTATCAAAGTTATTCATCTAAAATTAAATCATTCTACCAATCAGACTATCTAGAATAACTATATTATTTTCAACTACTCTCATTTCTTGAATAGCAGATACTCTAATAGCATATACAGGCAGTAAGGTTCTTAAGATTTTACTTACCACTATTTCTTCTTTAAGTACACCTCCAACTCCTCAGATAGCATTGACTACCTCTTTGATTATGCAGCTATATTGAGTGATATTTTCTCCTTCTTTCATCCTTAGGTCATCAAACCTCTCTCTTAGGATTTCTGCCTTAGCTCTTAGTACATTAGCATCTCCTCCATGTATAAGCTTCAATTTATCCCACATTTTCTTTGTAGAGGTATAGGTTTTGACATATTCAAACTCAGCATCAAAGAGTGAGGAAGCAAGTTCTATTATCATGCAATTATGCTCATGATTTTCTCTCAATTGCTCAAGAGTGTGAGGTCCTATAGGAAACACATATTCAGTATCAAGGTGTTGTGTAACATCATTACCAATACCTGATAGGTGGAGTCTTATTCTTCTTTTCCATCATGCGAAGTTGTCTTTATTCAACTTGGGCACATCTCGCTTATTCATCTTGTGATCTTTTTCTTGAGCTGTTAAACTCCTTTTCTAAGCACACAAGCTCTAATACCAATTGTTAGAATAACTGAGAGGGGGGTTGAATCAGTGGCCTCAAATTATTTCAATAAATCAACCCAAAAAATTAGTACCACAATATTAAGCTTCTAGTTATTTTCAATCCTATAAGATGTATGCCTTCAAATATACTTATCAAATAACTACTACTCAGAGTTCACTGTTAAACCTTATTCTTGATGTTTACCCAATAGCAGTCTTTCATTTACCAAAAAACAATCAATTTCTTAGTGTATACCGATCAATCCATATTAGTTGTGTAATGAAAAACACTAAAGTAATGACTCATAAACACCTTGACACATGGATTTTAACGTGGAAACCCTGTTAAGGGAAAAACCACTTGGGACCGGTAACCCAAAATTTTCACTCTTCTGAAGTGAGCTTGGTGAAGAGCCAACCCTGTTAAAGGTTACAAATACACTATTAGGTGTGACCTTGTTAGAGGATTTAAATAGAATAGTTTTTCACTTGATATCGGCATCTCTATGCTACCTTCTATGACCAAACCTAGTGTAGTTTTTCAAATGGTATCTAGCATCTCATGCTATCTTCATGATCCAACTTTTTGATACTCCTTGGGATGTTTAACATACAAAATGTGACATCTAAAATGTAGAGATAAATAAGATGTTCCTTTTATCCTTAGATACACAAAAAGGATCCAAAATGATTAACCCCAAAGGAAGGATCAATGCATAAATGAATGAATCAAATGAAAATAAGAGTAAAGAAGAAGATCTTAAATTCCATTTTATAGAAAAGAATGTGTGATAGATCTAGAAAGATTAAGAACTCTAATTGAAATGAATAGGAGAAAATTACTAACCTTGAAATGTTACATATCTAAAGAATGTTGTTTTTGGGGGTCTGCACTGAGTTTCTGGAAAATATGCAACCAGATCTAGAACAGAAATGCAAAGATGAACAAAACCCAAAAATCTTTTTCTGATTTGACACAGTTCTGATTTTGACCCTCAAGTTAATGTCACCATTGACCCATAATTTTTTATTCTGACCTAGGGAAGAATTGACCTCAAAAGTCTCTGATAGAAAATCTATTTCTAGATCCCAAAAGTTTTCCAAAAAGGGTATCTGAATCTGCACTCCAATCCACTGTTCTGAACCTGTATCTACAAGAAAAATGGTTTGTTTGTTGGGGAGTGGTTTTCCATGGTCAAACCCAAGTTTTGGAATTAACCTCAAAGTATAATTGAAATTGCATAAATAAACAAAGCAAATATAACAATTCACCTCACTTACGTAGAAGCCCTTGCGGTGGATTCAAATTGGTTGATCCAGAAGTATGTATGCACCAAATGGATATAGAATGTAGAATGTAGGATGTCTCAAATAAATTTCTTTTATATCTTCAACACCAATCTTGAATGGATCTTGGAATAGGAAGAGGCTTGGAGGAGTTTGGATGAAGAAATATTCAACAAGAGGGCTCCATAGAGCTTGAATCCTTCAATGGCTACCAATGGATCTTCTTGATGAATTGAGTGTTTGAGAAGTGCTTGAATTCTTGAGAATGGATGAATGCTTCAATGGCTACTTGGCTTGCTTCAAATCTTTCTTCTTCACCTTTGGATTTCACTTCTTAAGTCTTTGATAGTTGATGATCATGGTTAGAGAAAATGAGAGGAGAAAGCTTCCTTATATATGAATCTAGGGCACAATATTCTAGAGAGGCCTACATAGGAGAATTAAATTCCAATTAGAACTATACCCCTAGAAGAGGGCCTATATTAAATATAATTTAAGAATTGTTTCTCTAAAGACCAAAATAGTCGACCTAGAAGCAGGAATTAATTCTTTGCAAAGCCCGACATTCGGAAACCCCAGGAACCTGAAATCTAGACCTTAGGTCATAAAAAGGTCAAGGTCGACCTTGACCCAGAAAGGTTGACTTTGACCTTGAGGTCAAAAATCCTAGTTTGTAGTTTAGGGTGTTAGAAACAGGCTAGAAAAAGTGGGAAATGGGGCAGAATAGGGGAAAAATCCAGATCCAAGTCAAAGACCCATTCAAGGCACTTGACATGACCCTAAACCACTTACTCAGAAGGTTAAACAAGTCTATAATGGAAGTGCTTCCATTTTCTGACTATACATTTAGCCCCCACTTTAGCAAGATTATGAACTCAATGCAAACTCTTGGTAAAGGAGATCATAAAGAACAGATAATCTTATTGAAATCAAAAGGGACAAAGGAATCCTCAAGCCCCCAGGAACCTAAGTCTTTATCAACCCTAAGATCACAATAAGAGAGACATCACCAGTTAAGGATAAAAAGAGAGAGGGTGTGATTACCTCACCCAATGAGAACTTATGTCCCATTGTGAACCACACAAGGAAACAATGCAACTGGAAAGATGGAGTTGAACCATCTAGGGAATGTGGCTACTCACTAGTCAACCCATCAGGGAGATCCAGCCTTAAGGACACCTTCCTACCTTAAGGGATAAAAACATTGTAAATTGAAATTGGAGGGATCAAGAGATCCATATAAATTTAAACTGGAGGGATCAAGAGATCCCATAAAGTAAAATTATGTGCTTTAAGGATTGGTCTTTAATCCATAAAGGGAAAAAAAATTTAAGTTTGAAAATATTTTGAATGTGTGTGTGTGCAAAAAGTGAGTAGAGTGTATGCCCCCACGTTAAAGTCATTGCTAACACTTTAATAGGATAAATGGCTTGAATAGAAACATAAACAACTCTAATGATTACATTTCCACTATGAGATGCCCCCAAACCAAGACAAATCAAAGGAAATACCACATAAACATACAAAGAACACGGAAGGGATCTACCTACTATGGGGTCAGTATGATCATAGGATAATATGTATATATAAATATGATATTATTGCAAATGAATTGACATCATCCCCTAAAGAAATTAGAACTACAATCAAAATGGAGGAAAGAAAAATCAAGAGTTACGAAGAAGAGCCTTTTTGGACCACAACATGGAGACCAAAAAGAATGAGTGCTACCATGTCGCAGATCCAAGCGGACTACACAAGGGAAACATTTAAGAACTATAGCACAAGTACAATATAACATGAAGACTACATATAGAAGAGTAAAGATACATATAGAGGAATTGTACAATGGGTTTGATTCCTTTATCACCTTGCACTAACAAAGTAACAAGGGTCATATAAAAGAGTCTAAAAAACATTTAGAAAACACATTACGGGAGAAGCACAATATAGCAGGCAAACACAAAAAGGGCTACCATGAAGGATAAGCCAATCAAGTGCATTGCCTACTCTCCCCATCTCAGTTTATATCATTTAGGGAAGGTGGGGAACTCGCAAGAGGGACTATATCCAATACAATAGGAATAATAGTCAGTTCCAAATAAGGATCCTCTTGAGAATTGTGTTGCTCAATACTAGGTGTAATTATCAATTGAGTTGAAAGCATATGAGTTAAATCAGTATCAAGATCAATGGTCTCATATTCATCACTAAGATCAATAGGATCATCAAGAGTATCCTCCTTATCAATATTAATTAAAATAGGATCTAAGATGCGAATAGGATCATCATACTCATTCATCTTAACATCATTATGAATATTAACTTCTTCCAACACATCATGCATAGGTTGGTCAAACTAAGGTAAATAATTTTGAAGAATAGAAGCACAAGCCCTAGAATTAGCTCTACACTTCTTATAACATTCATTAGCATATTTGTTACAATTTTTTTTGTTTGACACATGTTGAGAACTAGGAGGAATAACAACCGGTTCCTTCACAAGTTTTATAGGAGGATTGGTAGGATTGGCAATAGGCTGAGAAGCGACACTGGGAGGTTGAGTAATAGAGATATAAGTAATGGATAGAGGATTTATGGAAGGAGTGGGAAAAATACCATGGTTAAGATCTATTTGAGGCATGCTTAACTTGACAATCTTGTAATGTTTATAGGCTTTATGTGAACGAAAAAGGTTATCAGGGTGAGGAGGAAATGAATTAGGTAATGAAGGCCAAAATAAATCAAAAGTAGCATAATCTCTAGGGCTAGAAGGTTGATACAAACTATGATTAATCATTTTCACTTCTCCATTATGAATAAACTTAAGACATTTATGAATAGGAGAAGCAATAGCATGCATAACAGTTATCCGAGGAAAACCAAATTTGACTTGAAATTGATCAGAAGTAGGAACAAAAATGAAGGTAGTATCTACAAATTTACCATAAAGTTCAACAGGAAATTTAATAGAACCAAGTGCAAGATAGAGAAAACCATTACAAGTTTGGATCCATGCATCAGATGTATCATAACAATCATGTTGTAGCTTTTTCATAAAAAAAGGTTTTCCGTAGTAATGATATTTATTAAAGATGTGGGATCAACAAGACAACTACATGTAGGTATCTTAGCAATCCTAGTATAAATATAAAGGGGACCATCAGCAGCTTTTATAGACTTAGCATCATGAAAGGTAATTAAGAGTTCCCTAGGTCGTTTATCCTTAGTTTTTTTCTAAGGTTTAGGTAGAACTTGAAGTTGAAGTGAAGACGAAGGATCTTGAGCAGTAGGTTGAGGTGAAATAGCACACTCCACATGATTAACAATGTGATTAAGATCATCCATCTTTGAATCGTAAACAATATCCACAGAAGATGGTTGAACGATGGTATTAGTATCATGTGTAGGTAAAGGATTCGTATAAATTTGAAGGTTTTGATTAGGAGGAGAGATAGATTTTTTCCCATTACCATCAAAATTATCAATAGATAAAGCATTAGAATCAATTAAGTCTTGAACATTATACTTTAGAGAATAACATTTTTCAGTATCATGGCCATTCTGGTGATGGTATTGGCAAAAATCTTTAGAATCAAAGGATTTTGATGCTATCGTGGTAGGGAGAAGAGGTCGAATAGGAGGAAAGGTAATCATATTAGCACTTAACAACCTACTCATTATAGAATGTAAAGATTCAGAGAGAGGAGTAAATGTATGATTCATACAGAAAGCAGTGGATGTAGAAGTGGCATTGTTGGATGCAACAAAAACTTGATCAGCAACTACATTCATCTGTTTATTGATATTAATATAGTTGTTTGGTTTTTGAAACTTATAAGGATTAGGAGTAGCATCACTCTTATCACCTAGAATAGGATTCATTGGAGTGTTGCTCTCAAAATGACTAACTTGTAATTGATAATGATGAAATACTGCACAAAGTTGTTAAAAAGAGGTAAATTTAGTAAGCATAATCTTATCTCTAATATCCTTTTGTAAATTTGAAATAGACATATGTTGAATATCAATATCAGGAACAGGATAAGAAATCTGAGCATACAAATGCTTAAATCTACCAATAAGATCAGTCAATTTTTCTTTAATGTTTTGTTTATAATGTATTAAATCAGTTAAGGACACTTGCAGACCAATTTTATTTTTAAATGTTGGATAAAGGTATTATAATCACCTAAAAATGGTCTAGCAAAACCATAGCCCCCTTTTCTCAAATATTTCATCTTAATAAATCCTAACTCTAAGACATTATCACTAGAATCTAAATTATCAAGCATTTAATCAAACTTGCTTACATATTTTAATCCTAACTTGTTGAATCAAATCATCAATCATCAAAGCCTAAACTCAAAAAGCATAAAACATTGGGATAAAATCAATAAGTCCTAAGTTTCAAAAATTGAACCCATTCACACATGGGTGTGCACTCAAAAATCAAATAAAACAAACAAAATAGATAAATTACCAAATTTGTCTTATTCCCCACAAAGTTGACCAATCCAAATCACTTTATCACCTCACATGGATTGAGAGGAATTGCATCTCCACCATTGATCAATTTCTTTTTCCTCTTAATCTCAACCACTCATTCCTTGGAATCCCTTATAAAAGGGATAGCTCCCTTGATCATTCATAACAAGAAGATTTGGAGTAGTGTTATAATGCTATTTTCATCCTACAACTCATAGTGCATTCATAGTGTATTTGTCTCATGGTAGTTTCTTGCACTTTTGCATTGTTTAGCCTCATTTCTTAGCTTAATGACATTCTAGTTTTAATTTCATAGCTTAATCTAGATGCATTGTTCATCTCATTTCTAGTTCAAATCTTGCATCTTAGTTTCATTTATCATAGTTACCATGCATTTCATTTAATAGTCTATGCATTCTCTTTCTCAAGTTTTGCAATAGAAAAGTATGCAACTCTATGTATCTTGCTTTGTCTTGCATTGAATCTTCCATTTTGGAGTAGTCAAGTCACTGATTTCTCTATGTCCAATCTGATGGACAAATATGAGAATTACACTCGCTTCAACTAGGAAGCAATAAGAAGATTGGTACTTTGTCATATGAGGACAGGTATAATATCATATGAAATTTTATAAACTGTCTTTGTCGTATTAGAGAAATAGATTTTTCGTATGAGCTTTGGTGAGATTCTCTTTTGTTGTATGACAGGTGTATTTTTGTATGGGATTTGATGCTAGTCTGTGTTTTCTACTTTGTTATTTCAAAAATAGCGAGCATTTTTAGGGTTTCTCTTGAGCTAGTTTCTACTTTCTAATCTTTGGCATGTCTTCTTTGGTCTCTTTGCTATCTATTTTTACAACCTAATTTGTTTTTTGCAGAATGTTTTGAGAAAGATTCGCTTGCCAAACCCACATTTGCACACTATTTTGATATAACTACTAATGGTTTGTGCTTGTAGGACACTTGTCAAAGAAAGTTTGAAATTACTAATGGTTGTGTTTGTAGGTTGCCTTGAAATCACATCAACCAAATGATTGTACTTGTTAGCATTTTCTTTTGATTCATAGGCACATAGATTAATTATAAGGATCTCTTTGTTTAATTTGAAGCAAGTGTTAGGGGAGTATGCTCTCTTTCCTTTGGGAAGATCAAAAACCTAGACTCACTTGTTTTGTATTAAGCAATTAAATCTTTGGGAAAGAAATTAAAGTGTGTCTTGTGTGTGTGTGGAGAAAATCATAGTGGATAGGAGAGTATGCTCATTTCCCCTTGAGGGAAAATCAGAAATCTAGACTCCTTTTTGTCGCTAATCCATTTAATTTTCAAGCTAAATCTTTAGAGGGCCTGCCAAGGGAGCAATCTCTTGGGAACAACCTAAGTGGGGAACAAGAGGACCTGGCTACTTCCACCCCACTATAATCAAATTCTTCCTTCAATCCAAAGAGAGGGAAGAATTGGCTATTTGTATCTTCAATTCTTTCTCACTTGTAGGGCCTTGTTGGTCCAATCTTGCTAAGAAAGAACTACATTTTATTGGGCACTTGTAGGGCCATTTTTGGTCTCAAACTTGTTTACAAGACTACAAGGGAGATACATTCAACGTGTGTAGGGACAAGAGGTCTCAATCTTGCATGTAATACTATACATTTTGGGTGCTTGTAGGGATATATGCCTTAATTTTTCTTGTGAAACTACAAGGGATAGTCATGAATGGATGAACTTACTAAACACCTTTTAGATAGAGGCTACCTGATCTACCTCCAAAGGTATCATAATATTTGTGCAAGGATCGATCCAAGTGGACTTTACCCAGATCACCCCTAGATTTTACACCCAACATATGTACTCCCAAGGACACTTAAAGCATGAATGTGGCATGGGAGAGCTTATGCGATTTGAGCATTGAGTCTCTTTCCAAAATCCACAACGTACTTATTCCCGGCAAAAGCCAACATCACTTTGTGTGAGGTGAAGGAGTATCAAGCGTGGGAAAAGATTATGATTCTAAGCCAAATTGACTATAGGGTAGAGCATGTTTGGTTCTTCACACCTTGTGTTTGATGTGCTTGTATACCTTAAACCTATTCTTCAAACAAATACCCTTTGACAGTAGACAACAGCAAACACCAAGACTTTCACCTCAAACTTTAGGCAAAATTGTCCAAAAATTCTTGCACAGAAGTGGCAAATTGTCCTAGAGTCTTTTATCATTTCAGGCTATTACATTTTTCGTATAGCAGCACATCTAGGGTTAGAAACTCATATGAAGACTCATCTATTATCATCTGGGAATCCTTGTATTGTAGTATGAGACCTGAATTGAAAATAGTCCAGCTTTGAGATCTTTGTCCCTTGGTCACATCTTTGTAACAATAGCTATCATACCTTGTCACGGTCTTTTCAACTTTCAAATCTAGTGGTTATACTCATCATTTTCCTTTTATCCTAGATTTTCACAACTCTCTCAATCATTTTGAATCTTTATTCTTGGTTCTTTATCAACTTCGTCGCAAGTGTCATCTCAGCAGGTATTCAGACCTCAAACGCATGATACCTTGCATAAGTTCAACAACCAAACCAATCTTTTCTTCATCAAACAAATCTTTAAGCTTTGACAATTGACTTGGCACCTTGATCCTCTAGTAATGTTAGTCACAGATTGTTGTACATGGTCCAAACAAGAAGTCAAAAGGCCAATCTTGATTCTAAGAGAAAAGCTATATACGACTTTGCTCAAAACCTACCTTCTTTTTAGAAACCCAAGATGCACCAAGATATCTCACACAAGGACACTCTAAATCCACAACCAAAAATATCATTGTTTGAGTCCTCAAACTTGGCTGCCCACAACATGTCAAATATGTCGGCCTATGATTGGGGGTCTCAACATGAACATCAAAGTCACCATACTAGTGTTTCTTCTTCTATAGAAGAACCCACTTCTGAAGAGATAAGGAAGTGTTAGCAAGACAAATATTTTCAAAATATTAGGCAATCCATCATGCAATTAGACAAGGATAAGTATTTTATGCATCTAGCATCAACAAGTGTCAAACTTCCACCTGATTTTGACATTGAGGGGCTCATACAACAAGAGGAAGAGTCACCCATCACTATTCTTAACCAAAAATTGCAAGACATGAGATGTGAATTAAGGGAGCTCAAGAAGGAAAAAGAAAATCCTCCTAGCAAATATGCATTGGATTCCATATGCATGTTCCCATTTGCCAAGAACTTGCACATGCCACCTTTTCCTCCAAAGGTTGAAATCCCTAAATATGATAAATACAATGAAGAAGGTTATGCAGGAGCACCCTAACTGAACCAAGCGTTCCAATGAAACCTAGGGGTTCCTTCAAGGTCCTAAGAGGCCTTTAGTGATATTTAGATATTGGGTTAATCATTGGATCACCTTGTAAGGCCATAGTTCCAAGTTTGGCACATTATGAGCCATTGGCCAACTATGAGTCATTAATGATCCAAAACCCTAGAAATAGTTTATTTTTTATTTTTTAATGTTTGGATCACAAAAATAACATCATGACCAACTTTGGTCACTAGATTTGCAAAATTGCAAAAAATGTAAAAGTTGCTCAAAACTTGTCAAGCAACTTTTGAGCAAACTTAACAACTTTTTGAAAAACAACTCCCAAATGGTAAAAATAGTTCAAACTTGTCATGTAACCATTGGGATTTCCTACAAAATCCCTTTCAGGTGGGTGGTAGGCTAATGATGTAATTTGGCATTCTGAAATCAATAAAATAACCATTTTCTTGCATTTCCCAAGAAATAGTAATTGTGTATGGTCGGGTATAGATAGAGAGACTTAAAATTATAATACCAAGGGTTATTTATTTGAATCTTCTTCCATTTGGTTTTGGTCTCATGTGTTGATCATTTTTGGTTTGAAAGTTATAGAATTTACAAACTCACTGCCTAGATTTTAGGCCCCAAATCAGGGTTTCTAAGTAAATTTAGTGTATTCCCACTTTCCACCATGGGAATTCAATGACCCTTGGTGGAAAGCTTTTTCATATTATTCTCTTTGATATTATGCAATATAGGTTCTTCAAGTTGCAGGGAAATAGCAATGAAGTGATGCCCTAGGTGTATATCCTTATGTATGCATCTATCAAGAATTAGGACAGCAGTCATAACTTTTGTTTGGGGATTGACTAGAAGCCCTAAGTCAGAGGAAGAGACCTTTGTGCACACCCTCACATGACCCAATCATCATTTTGGGCATTGGATGCATCTAAAAGACACTTGTAGTATAAATGGAGGCCTAATTAGGGCTAATCAATGGAGCAATTTAGTGTGTCATCCTGTCTTCTTCTCATTTCCAAGTTCTAAGGCTTGAGTCCAAAGTCCTAGGCCATAAAGGGTGTCTGAATTCAAAACCATTTCATAGTGTTATGTGGAAGAATCTCATTTAAGATCACTTTTTCCTCTGAAAAATGCTACAAGCATAGTCTTGGGTTTGTGAAGCAACCATGGAATGTGGATTACATTTGAGTGAGAGAACCATTAGAACTATTCAATAGGGACCTAAATAGATCATACCTACAAGCATAGGTCACCCCTAGTCCCATATGTCACTTTTGGGGTATCATTGTGAATTAGGGTCATTTGCTTGTGAGACCAACCTTGGTAGTTGGTGTTGAAGGATTGGTGAAACCTAGTGATTAGGTTACCCTTAGGGTTTTGGGGTTGTGATAGCCTAAACCAAGTCCTTCTCCCACACTTTTGATAAGTGTTAAGCATTTTGGCCTTGAAAGTTGGTGATCTAGGGTACTTTTCCCTAGTCGAGACATTTGAAAAGCTTCCAGTTACCCACTTTTCATCAAGTCGTATCAGAGTTATGTCTACTCCTGAGGATGAGGATATTCCTTCAAGGGTTACAAAACATTGAGTTAGAAAAGATGGTGAGAGAGAAAAGGGCAGAAAATGCAGCCTTGACAAGGAGACTGCAAGAGTTGGAGAGCAAGGTAGAAAGGGGTAAAGAATTTGCCTCTGGTGATGAAGATGGGAGTGAGAAAGATGAAGACACCCCTGACTAGGATGTGGACATTCTTGAAGACCAGAGACCCCTCATAGATTCCTTGAAGTCCATGGGGAGAAGAACCATGGAGGAGAAGTTGGATCTACCAACTTTTAATGGAAAGATGTGTTAGCACTTTTTCTTGTACAATAAATTAAAATAGCAATAAATGCCTGACCCTTAATTCCCAATTCAGATTCATACATGAACAAGGATATAATCCTTCTTCACTTTGATCTCCATAAACTTAGGTGGGTGTACCTATTTTCAAATTCAGTAAGTGACTTAGAATCTAGCAGTGGATCAAGGATTCATAATCCTTCTTCTTTTTAAGTTCTTCATAACTAGGAAGGCTAACCTATTGTTTATCTCTCTAAGGAATTATCAGAATGAATTGCACTTTTCAATATAATTAGTTAAGCATCCACATATCTTGACAATAGAAAGTAAAGATTTTGAATATTTGATTCGTTGATGATAATACTACTATTCAAAACTTGACCAGTGCCTAACTCCAGGCCATAGAGTCACAATGAAAACATACATTCATCAAAGATAATTAATTTAACACAACAAGATCTCAGATAATATGCCTTGCAGATTATCCTTTCACTCTCATATCCCTGTATCAAATTCTTGCACAAACCCTGACCCCTGGAACTATTAGTAAGATTTAAATCATCCTTGATAACAACTTACTAATAGCAACATAGTTACCTTGCAACTGATACATTTAACATGCCTTACACATTAAACATACAAAATCTGAATAAAATGCAAGAAGACATCAACAATTTGAGACTAGAAATTCCATTGTATTTTATTAATAATCTTCTGATTTCAATACATTCAGACTGACTATAAACTTGAAAAAACTAGACACCGTTCAAAAGCTTGTTTTTGCAGTTTTGATTTTACCATCCTTTTTAAAACAATACAACTTGCTACTTATAGATATCCTTAGTCATCTTGGAATCCTTTTGAAAATAAGGATGCAACAAGCTTCAGATGACTAGGCTATAGGACAAAATTTACACTTCACAAATAAGACAAAAATCAAGCGGAGAGAATAACAGTTCTTTGTTACAAGTTATATAGTCCTTTGTCTCATGACCACCTAAATGCTTGCAACTGAATTGAGGTTGTTAGGTCCTTATCATCTGGGATTTGTCATCTTCATTGATGAAAAAACCTATATTTGCCTTTGTTCAGACTGCTAGGCATCACTGGTGCTTGATGTCACTCCTACAGTAGTACTTTCTGTTATTGGGGTGACTATACCATATTTTCTTACCCAGGTGGTAAACACCTCATCATTTGGCCAATTGAAGCTGAGAACCTCATCCTTTTGGCTATTGAACTCCTCCCAATCAACACTGGCTTTCTCAATATCTGATTCCCAAGATTCAAAAAATGCCCTGGCCTTGTTGAGATATCAATGGTTAACACAAACCAAGCTGTGTTTTCCAATTTAACAATATTGTTTGTCCTGTTGGTTAGTGTTTCGTTAAACTTCCTTAGCCATAGGGCTTCATTCTTTATTTTTCCATCTTTCTTCAACATGTTAGGGAGCATGTCATACCTATCTCTAGAGAATTCTCCTCTCAAGGTTTCTATCCTTTTGATAACCATATTTTTCTTGGTGTTTAGGCCAGTCATCAATTTGAGGCATTTGTAGGTTCTTGTCAAAATGATGTCAATATTATTCTATTCCTTTGAGATGGAGTAGAATGACTTTACACGGTATTTCTTCCCTTTCTAGCTATCAATTATCAAGCCCCAATACTCTTTATCTTCTTCATGCTTGTTTATTATGCTGACAATCTTCTTTCCCATCAAATAGAGATTAGCGAGATTGATTTCACCAGCACACATCTTGAGGTTGAAGTATATCTTATCAGAACACCTTTGCTTCACCAATTCTTCAGCTTCTTTATATGCAGGGGATTCTTAAAGATCCTTTTTGTCCTCTTCTTCCAACCTTGATCTTTCAGTGATCAATCTGTTCTTTTCAGCCTCTAACTCTGCATTCTTATCATCAATGATTTCTTGGGTAGTAGGGCTTACTAGTGCAGGGGATGGGGGGTAAGTCACAAATGGGCTGGATGAAGAAGGTTGATATGGGCCCTAGCTAAACATTCTTTAGGGAATGAATTGACCATATTGTTTTCCTTCCAAGAAAGAAATTCTTTTATCTTTTTCTAAAGACTTCACCTTTTCCTAGTTATAAGCCCCCAAAACTATTTTGAACCTCTCATTCAAATTACTAAGGTCATCTTCTAGTTTTTTGGCTACATTGATTAAAAAATTGGCAGTTTCCAAAGTCATATTTGCTACTTCCAAAGCCCTTGTTTTTGTAACTCTTCTTACCAGGAGATTACCTGAATGTTTGGAGTGATCCTCTTTGCCAGCTCTTTTACTTGCTTTATTTTCTATGGACCACATCACAAGTGTTGCATGATCTTCACTGAATTTGACACCCATTGATGCCTCTCCAATTGCCTTAGCTTAGCTTCTTTTCTTACTGCATCAAAAATGATTGCATCAGAAAGATCCCACTGAGGTAAAATAATGACCCCTTCCTTTTGCACCAGTGTTCTACCCTCATCGGGGGTAATCTCTCC
>MU227819.1:3411879-3447789 GCA_018584345.1 Thuja plicata
GCATCTTTTTACATGCTTCCTTGAATTCATTAATATGAATTCTCCACAGAAATTGAATAAAAGCTCTGGTTTTTACAAATTTATCATCAGCCAGAAATTCATCACTGGCTTGCTTGGTGATAGGATCTAGTTCTTTTCCTGCAAACTTAACCACAGTCAAATCCAATGTTGGTTTTTTAGGAGCTTCAGGTACTCCTTCTTGCAATTCTTGGGCTGTGATAAAGACATGCCCTATAGCTCCCAATTTTACCAATTGTTCTGCCATACTTTTATCATCCATGTGCAGGGGAGACTAAGAAGGGGAGTATAATTCACTCTCTGATTGTTCTTTTCCTTCTATCTTCTTCCTTTTAGGGGATGGCATTGATTGGGTATTGGCATCCAGCGGTCTCTTTCATTTCTGATCAGTTGTTTTCTCAACACCAAGCAATATAGTGTTGTATCCTCTTCTCTTGTACACTACATAACTCCCTGGTGGGACTACTCTTCCTTGTGTGAGTTTTCTCAGGATGGCTTGAGCCTTTTCTAGCTTAGCTTCTATTATCCTTTATTTCTTCTCATTGAGGTTCTGTATGATTCCCTCGAATAAATTCATTAGGGACTCAATTTTTTTGGACCAAGGGAAAATTCCTTCAAAGGATCATAAGATCTATCAAAATTGTGCACAAAGTCCAAAGACTTCTTGTACACTAGCCATTTCTCTTTCATGACCTCTTGGTCACCTAGATCAAAAACATTTCTGACAATATCCTCAAGGAAATTAAACTTGTGTTCTAAAGTTAAGCACTTGGTTTTTTTCCTGAACATGCCCATTATAAAATCCTCATTGTCTGCATACCTGGACACAGATGTTGCTAAGTGGTAAGGTTCAAAGTACTTATCAAATTGCATCCACCCACCCTTTACTATGATGAAATGATGGGCTCTAGTGAGGGTAGGGAAAATGCTTCCCTTCATTTTTCATGTTAGGGCTTCTTCCTATAATCCACCCAATTGTCTTATAATCTCAGCTATTCCAATCTTCAGAGGGACTCTGTAGGGCAGCACACTGGGGGTTCCCCTGAATCCATAAACCCTTATCACTGTAGAAAAAGGGTATAAAATCAAATCTCCCCAATTATGGGAAATTTTCAGCTCTGGGGTAAACTCCATGGGTCTTAGCAATCTCATCATGTATGTATGGATCTTGGCATTTTGATTGCAAAATAGTGACCTAAGCCTAGTTGCAAAAACCCTGTCAAAATGTACATAACTAGCTTCTTTTTTGTCCCATGACAGATCAGCACTCCACATCTGAATAGGCAAGTCCTCATCACCTTGGAACTTAGTAAGGTTCCATTTCTTCCTCAAAGAAGTCATCATTATTGAACAAAAACATATGCATCAAAAGGGAATATGATTCCATTGGCTTAATTATATTACTATCTTGGATACCTACCAAACCCTCATGCATTTGTTGGGCTATGTAGGAGGCATAGTCAAAGACTATTGATTAGTGGGGATGTATAATATGAACCACCATAAGAATCATATGGATAGTCATTATTACTTCTTCATCTTCTCGCAGAACCTGGCACAAGGTACCATACATTTTCTTGGCCTTGCCATTGAAATAATCAAATTTAAACGGTTCTGGTGTGTTGGGCCCTACTACAATCAATTCCCCAATCTTGTTAAAGTATCCCTTCAAAGCCTCATTTTTTTAATACTCCCTTTGGGTCTAGTATACTTCCTTATATTATTCAAAGTCAATATCATCTATTTGTATTGAAGGATCACTCAACTTGAAAATTCTTCTAATTTCATCAGCTAAGATGGTTAATAGCACACTTCCCTTTGTATCCCTGACAACCCCGTATACTTTGTCATAAGTGTTAGAAATCAGAGTAAACAAATCTGTATCCATGAATACCCTGGGTACTATCAACTTTCCTACATCCAAGTCCCATATGTTACAATCTAGGGTAGGAGTGTTTCTTTGGCTATATGCAGTTCTAAACAGAGTTAGACTATTTAGACTGGTTTTAACATCTTTGGCCCACATACCCGAGTCATACAAGCCTTCTCCTATTTTGAAATGGGGATGTGATGGAACTATTCTCTTGTTCTGGGTTCCATCACTTGTGGATCCTTTTAATTGTTGTAATAGATCCTCCCTAAAATTTCTCTTTTGGTAATCTACTTCTCCAGATATTTCGATCCTAGGGGCCATCTTTTAGCTCAGGGTTTTAATAGTAATGGTGTCAAACTTATGGAAATACCTTTGTTTATCCTTAAGAGTTGAGAATTCTATTATAAGCATCAAATTCATTGATTTGATCAAGAGACTTACCCATTCTGTAATCTTGGTAACATAGAGCGCAAGAATTCTGCAACTTTGATATTCACTTTAATAACTTTGACAATAATGGGAGTTTTGAGCTTTCGAACACTAAATTATATGCTTCCATCACATCAGTCTATCGCATTGAATTTTATTGAACTAGCCACACACTCTACAATTAATTCACTTGAGTTGAAATTTGCATCTATAATGGCTCACTAAAACTTACTTTGACAACTTTAAACTTGGGCCATAGATTTCAAACAACATCTTTTTCATTTGACGGCTGTCTTCTTTTCCTAGAAATAACTGTTCATTTGGGACACATGTCAACACAACTTAATCGCTTATATGATAGATGTTGTGATTCTTCTCCTCAAGTGATTAAGTCCACCGTGCACTTAATCCTAACTTGTCTGGAAGCTATCTCAACTTGAGTTTACTGACTGCAGCTGCACATCATCACATATACCACGTGTCAACATGGCTTAATGGCTTAATTGATATATCTAAATTACTTTTCCCTTAAGCCATTAGGAAAACTATCTAATTCTTTCATACTTACAACCCTTATAACATGATAACTGCATTATACATGACCCTTATGACCTCAGTGGGGCCCACCTAAGACATGTGGCATCACGGCTTAATTGCTTAAGTGATAAATGTCGATCAACTTTTATTTAAGTCATCAAGAAAGCTGTCAGATCCTTTTAAACATCTCCAAACTTTATCCTGTGGCCAGCTTCACCTTTAGTGGACTACATGTCATCATCCTGACACGCGTCAGTACTACTTAATGGCTTAAGCATTAGATCTCAATTACTTTGAAGTTCAGCCATTAAGCCGACCGTTGGATGAAAAACAAGTTAACTTTACTTTAATTATCTCCAGCTCTGAAAATCTAGGTCCACTAACTGCCAGATGTCAACACTACTTAATGACTTAACTGGTAGATGTCGATCATCTTGGATATAAGCAATTAAGCCCACCGTTAGATCTTTTCAAACTTTAATCACCTTTATGCTGCCTGTGACCTCACCCACATCATTTCCCTTAACACACATCGGCACTGCTTAATCACTTATCCATTAGATGGTGCGCACTTTACCTTCAAGCGATTAAGTCTACCATCGATTCTTCATGACTTGCCCACTATTTAGCTGAGAAATTTTACAACCATTGAACCCACCAAGGACACGCGTCGCTCATACTTAATTACTTATGTGATAGATGTCATGCATCTTAGGGGTCAAGCCATTAAGTTGACCATTCAATGAAACAAAACCTACCTGATTTTTAACTGAGAATCTTTTCAACCACTGGACCCACTAAGGAAATGCGGCATCACGGCTTAATCACTTATACGATAGATCTTTCGCATCTCTAGGAATTAGTGATTAAGTGGGCCATTGGATCAAAAGACATTTGTTCACCATATGTAACATTAAAATAAAGGCTTTTCTCAGAGGCATGACTTAGGAAATATTAAAGCGGTTAGGATAGCACAACTTTAAAACATGACCCTTTTAAAGATAAACACATGACTTAGGATAACTTAAATGAATGGAAAAAAGCAACGTAGAAATAGAACCCGCCAAGACACTTAGGGTTTTTAGATTCAAATTTGAATAGGGTTATAACATAAACTTGGGGGTTTAGACACTTTTCACCATTTTCTCAGGGACATGGCCCTTTACAAGTAAAATTTTAGGGCCATTCTTTAGAAGGACTTGACAATGTTATAAAGAAATGACAATTGGGACTTCAGACAAGAATAAGACATACTCAAAACCAGATATATACCCAATAGTGGCCCTCTCTAAGGATGCTTAAATGCAAGATTATAGCAAGAAAACAGATCTCTGGAACAATTAGACCAAAATTGCACAAACCTAAAACTAGAAACAAACACACAACTGAAGGAAACACACCTATACATATGATACAACCTTCTTGTGCATAGAAAATTTTAGATCAATTGAATAAATTTTTCAGAAACTGTCCATGCACTGGTAGTTCCTGTTCCTCATCATTCATACTCTTTAGGAGATATGAACCCTTTCCAAAAATTTGATGAATGACAAAAGGTCCCAACTGTAATGAATCAAACTTTTTATGTTTGCCTTTGTCTTCACCTCTGGCATTCCACTACAATACCAGATCACCAGGCTGAAATTTTCTTTCATCAGCCCTCTTGTCAAAGAGGTATTTCATTTTTTGTTGCATTTTAACATTTTAACTTTGACTTTCCCTTCTCACTTCATCCAATTCAACTAATTGAACCATTCTTTCTTCCATGGGTTTAGGTATCTCAATGTTTTCCTCCTGGATGAATTTATATATTGGGAGCAAGTTATTATTTATTATTCTTGACTGAAGACCATATACTAGTTCAAAGGGAAACTTTCCAGTAGCCTTTTTTGATAGTAATCATGTCTGCCCATAAAGCAAGTTTTAGCTTGGAATGCCAGGCTCTTTTGTTATTTTCCAGGGTTTTCTTTAAAATCTGCAAGAGATTCTTATTGCTGGATTCATCTTGACCATTGGCCTGTGGGTGGTATGGGGATGAATAGGACATTACAATTCCCATATTGTAGCAGAAATCTATGAATTCTTTAGATCTAAAACACATGTCATTGTCCATTACCAACTTGATTGGGACACCAAACCTTGTGATCACATTATTCATCAAGAAATCTATAAATACTATTCTTGTTGCTCTTTTGGTGGGAATTTCCTCTACCCACTTTTTAAAATAATCAGTTATCAATAGAATCCAACTATGCCCCCCACTAGATTTCTCAGCAAACTCTCCAATGAAGTCCATTCCCCACATGGAAAAAGTGGCTTCTGCCACTATAGGATTTAATAATAAATCTCCTGAAAACTTCATTTTGTTTGAGAATCTTGGGCATGGTTCACATTTTATGACAAAATTATAAGAATCCTAGAATAAACAGGGCCAATAGTATCCAGCTCTCAAAATTTATGAGTTGTTGATCTGGCAGAGTAGTGCCCTCCACACATTCCTGCATCCATCTCCTTTAAAGTGTTTTCAGATTGCCCCTTGTCAAGACATAGCAACAAAATTCCATCTCTATTTTTCCAATAAAGATCACCATGCATCAAAACATACTTCTGAGCCTGTAATTTCAGACTTCTCTTTTGGTTATCAGTCAAATCCTCTAGACACTTGGCATTTTTCAAAAAATACACAATGTTGGAATACCAAGGTTGCTTTTTAATACATGTAATACAATTTTCATGTGCACTGACATTGTTGACCTAAACTAAGTCCAAATTCTCTTGTGTCATTAACTTTGTCAACCCCAGTCCTCTTACTAGTTTTGTGATGTGGATTTCTAGATCAAACTCCTGAACTTTGTTTATCCACTTGCACCTTTT
Source organism: Thuja plicata (assembly GCA_018584345.1). Taxonomy (NCBI): domain Eukaryota; kingdom Viridiplantae; phylum Streptophyta; class Pinopsida; order Cupressales; family Cupressaceae; genus Thuja; species Thuja plicata. The sequence continues at coordinate 3,417,611 of MU227819.1, forward strand.
TCCTGTCACTTCATTTTGAACAAAAATATCTTTCACAGTAGCATGAGGAACATAAGCTCTTACCTTTGCACATACCAAATAAGGCCTGAAGGCCTTGACTTCCTTCACCAGGGCATAAGACTTCTTCTCCATCAACTGGTAATTCAACTCAAAAACCTATAAAGACTTGCTGAAGAAGGCTATTGGATGTTCAAATCCCTCTGCATCTTTCTGTAATAGGACTGTAGCAATTGTGTGGAAAGAAGAAAATTTCAAAAGAGAAAAGGGCTTGGCGTAATTGGGGGATACTAAAATAGGATCTTCTTGAATGACTTGTTTTATTTTTTCAAAGTCTAACTATGCCTCTTGGTCCCATTTGAACTTCACATCCTTCACCAATTTGACAATGGGTTTAACCAATTCTGCAAAATTAGCAATGAACCTTCTTACAAAATTAATTTGTCCTAGAAATGAATGTATACCTTTCAAATTCTTATGGGGGAGTACCTTTTGAATAGCTTCTACCCTTTCAGGGTCTATTCTAACTCCTTCTTTTCACACTATATGGCCTAGAATTTATCCTTTAGTAACTGCAAAATGGCATTTTTTAGGGTCTAAAGATACCTCATATTCCAAAGCTTTTATCATGACCTTCTCCAGGTCATTGTAGTGATCTTTTGCCCTTTTTGAGAAGGTTTTTAGATCATCCTGATATACTACCATTAGAACATCTATAAGGTCTTTGAAAGCCACATCCATAGCTCTTTGAAAGGTTGCACCAGTGTTTTTCAAACCAAAAGGCATGCGAGCATATACATAAGTGCCCCAGGGAGTAGTAAATTTTGTTTTGAATTGTTTAGATTCTTTAACCAGCACTTGATTGTACCCTGAAAATCCATCCATAATAGACAGCAAGTCACATCCAATGACTTTATGCAGCATATCTTCCATGTTTGGCAATCCATAATTATCCTTTAATGAGGCTGCATTTAGGTTCCAAAAGTCAACACACAACCTTATATCCCCATTATTTTTCCTCATAGGGACCAAGTTAGAAACCCAAGATGAGTGTCTAATAGGCTTGATTATGCCTACATCTCTTAGCTTCATCAATTCCACCTGCATTTTGGTAGCCAGTAATGGATTGATTGGCCTTTGTTTTTGCCTAAATGGTTTTATATCTTCTTTGAGAGGGATGTCATACTAGAAAATATCTATTCTATAGGCTTTAAGGTCTTCATAAGACTAGGCAAAAACATGTTTATACTTTTTTAGCAGCTTGATCAAATTTAGTCTGACACTTTTGTCCAACTTTTTTCCAATCTAGACTAGCTGAGGGGAAGTTTCATATCCCAAATTGACCTCTTCCAAATCTTCCAAGGCAACATTATATTTATGTGCCATGTAATTGTCATTTATATTAAACAGGCCTTCCAATTCAACTAACCCTTTAGAAATATGATTAGTTGACAACTGAATGACCTCCTAATCAAAAACATACTATTTACCATCAACAACTGCTACTAGAGACTCATAGTCAATTTCTTGACCATCATACTGACCCACACATTGAATAAACTTGAGGATATCATCATCATCCTCAAATAATTGCCAATTATGAACATTTTCAGGGACTGCAAGCCTAGTTTTTACTTCTACCAGAGATATACCAGTAAGAGTAACATCATTGTTCTTAATGCAAATATTTGCAAGAAAATCTGCCATTGTATTGTTAGACCTTTCTACCCAAAGGATGTTGAAAGCATCAAAAAACTCTATCATGTCCCAGACTGCATGTTTATATAATTTTAACCTTTCATCTTTGGCAGCATATTGTCCTCTTATCTTAGCTATGATTAGCTAGGAATCTCCATGTATTTTTAGACACTTAATACCACGTTTAATAGCAATATCCATTCCCAATATTAGAGCCTCATATTCAGCAGTATTGTTTGTACAATGAAAGGCTAAGAGAGAGGAATACTTGAAAGTAGTACCTGATGGGGAAATAAACAAAACTCCTGCTCCAGATCCTTCCTTTGAGCATCCTCCATCAGAGTACATTTTCCATAATCCTTTTTGTTGCAACAACAATTCATCCATGATTGGGTCAGTGTTTTTTAATTGGGGCTTAATTTCTTCCACAATAAAATTCTCCATATCGATATTTACACAACAATTCAATTGATCATGTAGAACCACCTCCACCATGACAGATGACCGGGGTTCTTTGTACAACTTGACCTCATGCCCTTTTATAGGGATAGTTGCATAGGACAAATCTAACTGCATTTTCCACCTACTGTTAGTGCCCACTGCCTTGACAGAAGCATACCATAATATGGTTTAGTGTCCACTACCACTATATCCATTCTGTAAGTTGCCTCAGGGAAAGCAAAAAATTTCACCTCAATATCTTTCAATGATCCTATCATAGGAACCTCCCTATTATCCATGGCAAAACAACTTCCAGTAGATGTAGTGACCTGGAGGCCCAATTCCTTCATGACATGATAGGACATCACATTTGCTGCAGCTTTAGAATCAATCATGCAATTTTTCACCAAGAAATTATTTACCATTAAGGTAACATAGAATGGGTCAATGGATAATGGTTCTTGTGTGATAATGTTTCCAATGCAGATATTAGAAAATTATTTTCCGTTTTCTTTTCCTTTCTCTTGTGGACAATCTATTCTACCATCACTTGTTGTCAAAGGTATTTTCTCTTGGTTGGGAGCAGATACATCATCTATCCCTTTTACAAGTGCCAAAGAAACTTCCTTGTTCTCCCTTATTTTTAGCATTTCCATGAGGGGGACTGAGACTTTCATTTGGGTCAGAGCATGTTTCATGTCAAAAAGGGGCAATTCGGAGGACATAGCATTCATCCTTTTCATTTTCTTGGATTTATCATTAGGTATTAATTCCTCTATTGCTTCTTCCCCTTCAGCATGATCAAAAGAAGGCCCTACTTGTTTTTCATGGTTTTCATCTTTATTTTGCTTGACATTGAAATCCTCAGTAACTCAAGGAGAACCTATTTTGATATAGACAGGGGTGGTTTTGCCTTGAACTAGTTGCATTGTTATATTTCTTAGGTTGTATGCATTTCTTGCTTGGTTAATTGTTGCAACAGTCAAGGACCTCTTTTCTTCATCAGTGGGAATTCTAAAATGAGACTTTGAGTTATCATTCCCCACTATATTCATAGTTGTGTGTGAAACATCTTCATCCTGATCACTTTGATAGGGTGGATTTTGTAATTGATGTTTAGAACAAGACTTATCCTTTGTAAACAAACTATCAGAAAATGATCTAGTATCAGAGAACCATGGGTATGGTTTCTTCATTGTAAACATATTGATAGCAGGGCCTTCTTGTTCTCTTTCTTCTATTTGATCAAACAGGGCCTGAGCTACTACACATTGATAGGATGAGTGTGTCATATTGAAAGAATCACACCAGGGAGTGTTCTCAACATAGTTGGCACTATTCCTTTTTAGGGGATCTGGGGTTTCCTTGGCCTTTGGGTTATCTTGTCCATCAGGGACTAGTTTGTCGTTATTCCAACTTGTCTTGTAAGGATAATCTCTCAAGTCAGGCTATTTGTCAAATATTTGGTTAGTGTATTTATTATCATGGTATCCTCCTCTATCATTTTTATCCATTTTGGTAGTAAGGTCTTTTACTTCACTCACCAATTTATCTACTGTATCATCCTCTTTAACACTTTTATTGGCTGGTCCCTTCTCTTTCCATAGTTTATTGTCTTCCCTCTTCCCCAATTTCCCTAATGCTCTCTTATTACTCTCAATGTCAATGGCTATCTTATAAGCATCCCTCAAGGTAGTTGGGTTCTTATCTCTGAGAAGATAAGACATTTTTCCATCAATAACATTAATATAAGTGGTAAGATATACTTCCTCATCTAATCTTAAGACTTGGAACAGTTTGTTCATGGCCTTTTGAAATCTACTATTAAAATCATCCATACTCTCATTTGGGAACTTCTTAATGTTATTGAATTCATTTAACATGTATCTAGAATTAACATGTTGTCTATACTGTTCCCTAAAAGACTTTACAAATTCATCCCTAGAGGCAATACTATCATTAGGCAAATTTCTGAACCAATCCCTAGCATCTTCTGTTAATGACTGAACAAAAATCTTCATAATAACATCTTCATTTTCAATCTCAAAGTTAGTTATCTTATCACTAAAAGCTTTTAGATGTTCTTCACAAGTAACCACATTATTTCCAATGAACTTGGGGATTTTATCTCTTACCTCATTGGGGATCACATTAGGGTGACCAAGAATGCCTTTAAAGAAGAGATCTCTATATCTGTTCATATGGATAGGCCTTCTTTGGAAATTTCCATGCACATTATCACCACTTGGTCCAGTAGTTCCTCCTTTGTTTTGAATGGGTGGGGGAACACTTTTCTTAGGATTGGTAACTTGAATGCTTGGGCCAGGACCACCGGGCTAAGCACTTGCATTTGGGCTAGAGTTCCTAACATTTGAATTCAAACCATACAATTGCACCTTAGGATCACCCCCTTGATTAATTTGGATTGGGCCAACAGATGGATTTTGTGGCTGTGTTACATGATTAACTGGAATAGAGCTACTTGTAGAAGTGTTAGTAGTAGCATGTAGAAAATCTATTTTCATTCTCATGTCTTCTGCAGTAGCTTCTAATTCTAACTTCTCCAGTTGCTTGGCCAAGTCAGCTTTGGCTTTTCTAGCCTATTCCAATTCAAGATCAACTTCAGATGCTCCTATAGGGATGGTCAAGTTTTTCTTAGGCTCCTCTATAGTCACACCAACATCCTTTTGTTTGCCTCTATTGGGAACCTCTTTCGTATTTGTCTTAAGCTTTTCATCATGCTCAATCTCATATGGGAACATTTTTCTGATGACAAGCCCTTCCTTCTAAAATTCATCCTTGTCAGGATTCAAAATTTTATTTGGGGCTTTGTTCCTTAAATCATCAAGGTTACCCAAAAATTCTAGATTCAAACCATTAACCTCTTGACTCAGGATTTTAGCCTCAAGATCCTTCCTTCTAGTCTCATCTAAGAGCTCTTCTCTTTCCACTAGAAAGTCATATATCTTTTGTCCACATTTCTTTTCTGCTTCAGCTATTTCCTTTTCTTTCTCTTTCTTTTTTCTTTTTAAATCCATAATTTCATCTTGCAATTTATGAGATTCATATAAATTTGTTTCTGCAGCAGAGGTCTCTTCTGGTGGAGCAAGATTTTCTTCTGCAGGAAAGAAACCTATATCAGTATTTTCTCCATCCCTGAAGGGATCAAAAATTGGCATCAGCTCTGTAAGCATCAATTGGCCCCATGGGTCCTACATCTTCAAATGAAGATGATTTTCTTTCAGGAACAGGAGTCTCCATCCTTCCCCTAGAGGTATGTTGGGAATCATGCTTCGATGTCCCTCTCTTGGACCACTATTTCCTTTGAGGTGTATGAAGTTCCTCTCCAACATCCTTTTCATGATTTATCTTGAAATATGATCTGGTATTACTTTTACAACTCATCTTACACAACAGACAAATATTTCAATATGTTTAATGTGTAACACTATAGCACACAGAGGTTAGATTTGCCACCACTTTTCAGAGGACAAATATATATAAAGATCAAGTGCCTTGTCCTAACTCAGGTTTCCTTTTATAGCAATAAGTCGAAATGAAACTTGAAAATAAATTTTCTTGATAATTCCTCACTTGGTAACCTCAAGAAAATGATTCTTCACTGCCCGTATTACTGCAAATCTTTTCCACCCAGTTGACTTTCTCTTGAAAACAAACAAGGGACTAGATTAGAGGCTTTACAATTACCAGTTATTCCATCTAAGACAAGATCTGTATCATTTTTAGGATCAAGACCTTCAAATAGTGTGCCACAACAGATAAGCAGAACAAACTTGCTTTAATGATTATGAGGAAAAACAAACTAATTCTCAATATTTCAAGCACAAAATCTTTCATGAACATGACTCTTAGAACATTACAAGAATCCCCAGTAGAGTCGCCAATTTGTTACAAGAATCCCCAGTAGAGTCACCAATTTGTTACAAGAATCCCTAGTAGAGTCGCCAATTTGTTGGCACTTTTTCTTGTAGAATCAATTAAAATAGCAATAAATGCCTGACCCTTAATTCCCAATTCAGATTCATACATGAACAAGGATAATTAACAAGGATATAATCCTTCTTCACTTTGAGCTCCACAAACTCAGGTGGGTGTACCTATTTTCAGATTTTGTAAGTGACTTATAATCTAGCAGTGGATCAAGGATTCATGGTCCTTCTTCTTTTTAAGTTATTTAGAAATAGGAAGGCTAACCTATTGATTCTCTCTCTAAGGAATCATCAGAATGAATTGCACTTTTCAAAATAATAAGCTAAGCATCCACATATCTTGACAACAGAAAGTAAATATTTTGAATATTTGATTGGTTGATGATAATACTACTATTCAGATCTTGACCAGTGCCTAACTCCGGGCCATGGAGTCAAAATGAAAACATATATTCATCAAAGATAATTAATTTAACACAACAAGATCTCAGATAATATGCCTTGCAGATTATCCTTTCACTCTCATATCCCTGTATCAAATTCTTGCACAAACCCTGACCCCCTGCAACTATTAGTAAGATTTAAATCATCCTTGATAACAACTTACTAATAGCAACACAGTTACCTTGCAACTGATACATTTAACATGCCTTACACATTAAACATACAAAAGCTGAATAAAATGCAAGAAGACATCAACAATTTAAGACTAGAAATTCCATTGTATTTTATTAATAACCTTCTAATTTCAATACATTCAGACTGACTATAAACATGAAAAAACTAGACACCATTCAAAAGCCTATTTTTGCATTTTTTATTTTACTATCATTTTTAAAACAATACAACTTGCTTCTTATAGATATCCTTAGTTATCTTGGAATACTTTTGGAAAATAAGGATGCAACAAGCTTTGGATGACTAGGCTATAGGAAAAAATTTACACTTCACAGATAAGACAAAAATCAAGTGGAGAGAATAACAATTCTTTGTTACAAGTTATGCAGTCCTTTGTCTCATGACCGCCTGAATGCTTGCAACTACCTTGAGGTTGTTAGGTCCTTATCATCTAGTATTTGGCATCTTCATTGATGCAAAAACCTATATTTGCCTTTTTTCAAACTACTAGGCATCACTGGTGCTTGTTGTCACTCCTACAGTAGTACTTTCTGTTATTGAGGTGACTATACCATATTTTCTTACCCAGGTGGTAAAAAACCTCATCATTTAGCCAATTGAAGCTGAGAACCTCATCCTTTTGGCTTTTGAAATCCTCCCAATCAACACTGGCTTTCTCAATCTCTAATTCCTAAGATTCAAAAAATGCCCTAGCCTTGTTGAGAATGTCAATGGTTAACACAAACCAACCTGCATTTTCCAATGTAACAATATTGTTTGTCTTGTTTGTTAGTGTTTCGATTCAACTTCCTTAGCCATAGGGCTTCATTATTTATTTCTCCATCTTTCTTGAACATGTTAGGGAACATGTCATACCTATCTCTAGAGAATTCTCCTCTCAAGGTTTCTATCCTTTTGATAACCATATTTTTCTTGGTGTCTAGGTCAGTCATCAATTTGAGGCATTTGTAGGTTCTTGTCAAAATGATGTCAATATTATTATGTTCCTTTGAGATGGAGTAGAATGAATTTACATGGGATTTCTTCCCTTTTCAGCTATCAATTATCAAGCCCCAATTCTCTTTATCTTCTTCATGCTTGTTTATTATGCTGACAATCTTCTTTCCCATCAAATAAAGATTAGAGAGATTGATTTCACTAGCACACCTCTTGAGGTTGAAGTATATCTTATCAGAACGCCTTTGCTTCACCAATTCTTCAGCTTCTTTATATGCAGGGGATTCTTCAAGATCCTTTTTTTCCTTTTCCAACCTTGATCTTTCAGTGATCAATCTGTTCTTTTCAGCCTCTAACTCTACTTTCTTAGCATCAATGATTTCTTGGGTAGTAGGGCTTACTGGTGCAGGGGATGGGGGGTAAGTCACAAATGGGCTGGATGAAGAAGGTTGAATTGTTTGCCTTCCAAGAAAGAAATTCTTTTATCTATTTCTAAAGACTTCACCTTTTCCTGGTTATAATCCCCCAAAACTATTTCAAACCTCTCATTCAAATTACTGAGGTCATCTTCTAGTTTTTTGGCTACATTGACTGAAAACTTGGCAGTTTCCAAAGCCATATTTGCTACTTCCAAAGCCCCTATTTCTGTAACTCTTCTTACCAAGATATTACTTGAATGTTTGGAGTGATCCTCTTTGCCAGCTCTTTTACTTGCTTTATTTTCTATGGACCACATCACAAGTGTTGCATGATCTTCACTGAATTTGACACCCATTGATGCCTCTCCAGCTTGCCTTGGCTTAGCTTCTTCTCTTACTACATCAAAAATGATTGCATCAGCAAGATCCCACTGAGGTAAAATAATGACCCCTTCCTTATGCACTAGTGTTCTACCCTCATCAGGGGTAATCTCTCCAAACTTAGCTATCATATTCTGTTTTATTTCTCTTTCAATCTCATATCTACTCTTATCTAGATGAGCATCATGCATCTTTTTACATGCTTCCTTGAATTCATTAATATGAATTCTCTGCAAAAATTGAATAAAAGCTCTAGTTTTTACAAATTTATCATCAACCAGAAATTCATCACTGGCTTTCTTGGTGATAGGATCCAGTTCTTTTCCTGCAAAATCAGCCACATTCAAATCCAATGTTAGTTGTTTAGGAGCCTCAGCTACTCCTTGCAATTCTTGGGTTGTGATAAAGATATGCCTTGTATCACCCAATTTTACCAATTGTTCTGCCTCACTTTTATCATCTGTGTGCATGGGAGACTGAGAAGGGGAGTATAATTCACTCTGTGATTGTTCTTTTCCTTCTATCTTCTACCTTTTAGGGGATGGCATTAATTGGGTACTGGCATCCAACGGTCTCTTTCCTTTATGATCAGTTGTTTTCTTAACCCAGGCAATATAGTGTTGTATCCTCTTCTCGTGTACACCACATAACTCCCTTGTGGGACTACTATTCATTGTGGGAGTTTTCTCAGGATGGCTTGAGCCTTTTCTAGCTCAGCTTCTATTATCCTCTATTTCTTCTCATTTAGGGTCTGCATGATTCCCTCAAATAAAGTCATTAGGGAATCAATTTTCTTAGACCAAGGGAAAAATTCCTTCAAAGGATCATAAGATCTATCAAAATTGTGCACAAAGTCCAAAGAATTCTTGTACACCAGTCATTTCTCTTTCCTAACCTCTTGGTCACCTAGATCAAAAACATTTCTAACAATATCCTGAAGAAAATTAAACTGGTGTTCTAAAGTTAAACACTTGGTTCTTTTCCTGAACATGCCCATTATAAAATCCTCATTGTCTGCACACCTAGACACAGATGTTGCTAAGTGGTAAGGTTCAAAGTACTTATCAAACTATGTCCACCCACATTGGGGGTTCCCCTGAATACATAAACCCTTATCACTATAGAAACAGGGTATAAAATCAAATCTCCCCAATTATGGGCAATTTTCAGCTCTAGGGAGAACTCCATGGGCCTTAGCAATCTCATCATGTCTTTATGGATCATGGCATTCTAATTGCACAATAGTGACCTAAGCCTAGTGTCAAAAACCCTGTCAAAATGTACATAACTAGCTTCTTTTTTGTCCCATGATAGATCAACAGTCCACATATGAAGAGGAAAGTCCTCATCACCTTGGAACTTAGTAAGGTCCATTTCTTCCTCATAGAAGTCAACATTATTGAACAAAAACATATGCATCAAAAGGGAATACCATCTCATTGGCTTAAATTTATTACTGTCTTGGATACGGGCCAAACCCTCATGCATTTGTTGGGCAATGTAGGAGGCATAGTCAGAGACTACTGATAAGTGGGGATGTAGAATATGAACCACCATGAGCATCATATTGACAGGCATTGTTACTTCTTCATCTTCTCCCAGAACCTGGCACAGGGAACCATACATTTTCTTGGCCTTGCCATTGAAATAATCCAGTTTAAATGCTTCTGGTGTGTTGGGCCCTACTACAATCAAGTCCCCTATCTTGTTAAAGTATCCCTTCAAAGCCTCATTTCTATAATACTCCCTCTAGGTTTGGTATACTTCCTTCAAGTATTCAAATTCAATATCATCCATTTTTATTGAAGGATCACTCAACTTGAAAATTCTTCTAATTTCATCAGCTGAGATAGTTAATAGCACATTTCCCTTTGTATCCCTGACAACCCTGGATACTTTGTCATAAGTGTTGGCAATCAGAGTAAGTAAATCTGTATCCATGAATACCCTGGGTACTATCAACTTTCCTACATCCAAGTCCCATTTTTTTATAATCTGGGGTAGGAGCGTTTCTTTGGCTATATGTAGTTCTAAACGGAGTTAGACCATTTAGACTAGTTTTAACATCTTTGGCCCACCTACCCGAGTCATACAAGCCTTCTCCTATTTTGAAATGGGGGTGTGATGGAACTATTCTCTTAATCTGGGTTGCATCACTCATGGATCCTTTTAATTGTTGTAATAGATCCTCCCTAACATTTCTCTTTTGGTAATCTACTTCTCCAGAGATTTCGATCCTAGGGGCCATCTTTTAGCTCAGGGTTTTAACAGTAATGGTGTCAAACTTATGGCAATACCTCTATTTATCCTTAAGAGTTCAGAATTCTATTGTAAGCATGAAATTCACTGATTTGATCAAGAGACTTACCCATTCTATAATCTTGGTAACACAGAGCGCTAGAATTCTGCAACTTTGATATTCACTTTTATCACTTTGACAATAATGGGAGTTTTGAGCTTTTGAACACTGAATTATATGCTTCCATCACATTAGTCTATCACATTGAATTTTACTGAAGTAGCCACACACTCTACAATTAATTCACTTAACTTGAAATTCGTAGTTGTAATGGCTCACTGAAAATTACTTTGACAACTTTAAACATGGGCCATAAATTTCAAACAGCATCTTTTTCTTTTGGCGGGTATCTTATTTTTGCAGAAATAACTATTCATTTAGGACACGTGTCAGCATGACTTAATCTCTTATATGATAGATGTCATGATTCTTCTCCTCAAGCTATTAATTCCACCGTCTGATTAATCCTAACTTGTTTCAAAGCTATCTCAACTTGAGTTTACTGACTATGGCTGCACATCATCACATATACCGTGTGTCAACATGGCTTAATGTCTTAATTGATAGATCTTGATTACTTTTCCCTTAATCCATTACGTGAACTGTCTGATTCTTTCATACTTGCAACCCTTTTAACATGATAACTGCATTGTACAGGACCCTTATGACCTTATTCGGGCCCACCTAAGACACATGGCATCACAGCTTAATCGCTTAAGCGATAGATGTCGATCAACTTTTCTTTAAGTCATCAAGCGAGCCGTCAGATCCTTTTAAACATCTCCAAACTTTATCCTGCGGCCAGCTTCACCTTTAGTGGACTACACATCATCATCTTGACATGCGTCAGCACCGCTTAATGGCTTAAGCATTAGATCTTAATTACTTTGAAGTTCAGCCATTAAGCCGACCGTCGGATGAAAAAAAAGTTAATTGTACTTTAATTATCGCCATCTCTAAAAATCTGGGTCCACTAACTACCAGATGTCAACACCACTCAATGACTTAACTGATAGATGTCGAGCATCTTGGATATAAGAAATTAAGCCCATCGATAGATCTTTTTGAACTTTAATCACCTTTATGCTACCTGCGACCAGACCCACATCACTTCCCTTGATACGTGTTGGCACCGCTTAATTGCTTATCCATTAGATGGTGCACACTTTGCCTTTAATCGATTAAGTCTACCATCGATTCTTTATGACATGCCCACTATTTAGCTAAGAAATTTTATGACCATCAGACCCACCAATGACATGCATCGCTTAGACTTAATCACTTATGCAATAGATGTTGTGCATCTTAGGGGCCAAGCCATTAAGTCAACCGTTTGATGAAACAAAACCTGCCTGATTGTTAACTGAGAATTTTTTCTACCACCGGAGCCACTAAGGACACATGGCATCACGGCTTAATCGCTTATATGATAGATCTTTCACATCTCTAGGCATTAACGATTAAGCGAGCGGTTAGATCAAAATACATTTGTTCACCACATCTAACATCAAAATAAAGGCTTTTCTCAGCGGCATGACTTAGGAAATATTAAAGCAGTTAGGATAGCACAACTTTAAAACATGACCCTTTTAAAGATAAACACATGACTTAGGATAACTTAAGTGACTGGAAAAAAGCACCGTGGAAATAGAACCCCCCAAGACACTTAGGGTTTTTAGATTCAAATTTGAATAGGGTTATAACATAGACTTGGGGGTTTAGACACTTTCACCATTTTCTCAGGGACATGGCCCTTTACAGGTCAAATTTTAGGGTCATTCTTTAGCAAGACTTGACAATGTTATAAAGAAATGACAAATGGGACTTCAGACAAGAATGAGACATACTCAAAACCAGATATATACCCAACAAGATGAATGCAGATTTGTCCTTGGCTTGGATAGAGGCCCTAACAAGATTCTTTGAGTGTGAGGACATCCTTGAGAATTAGAGAGTGAAAATAGCAAGATCCAAGTTGAAGGGAGCAGCCCTAACTTGGTGGAACTTCATCCAAAAAGAGAGGGTGAAGAATGGGAAGAGTATGATCTCTTCATGGAACAGAATGATTACATTGTTCAAGGAGACCTATGTGCCTGAAGAATATGGGGTACAACTCCATAAGAAGAAGCAAAGCCTAAAGTAGAAATACATGGATGTGGGCTCATACAGCGAGGAGTTCCTAAAGTTATGTATGAAGACAAATGTGGCAGAAGGTGAAGAAAAAAAATTAGCAAGGTATATGAATGGGGTTAAAGTATCCATTCAAGAGGAAATCAACCTACACTTCCCTACCATAGTGAACAAGTGCTATCAAATGGCACTCAAGGTAGAGGAAAAGTGGAAGAGAAAGCAAGAGTTTGGAAAGGGAAAGAGTAATGACAGTGGGAAGAACTTTAGAGGAAGAGGAACCTCTTGGAATAGAGGGCAATACAGTGGTAATAACAATGGGACCCCTGACCAAGGAGACAAAGAGAACAATGATTCAAACTCAATAGGAAACTATAGAGGGAGAAGACCCTTCAATAGGGAAAGAACAAACATAGGAAGAGGAAATGGACCACTAAGATGTTACTATTGTAATCAGTTGGGACACCATGTAGGAAGGTGCCCTGAGAAGAGGAACAATAACAACCAAGGAGAAAGGAGAGCACAACTCATCGAAGAGGACAGGCAAGAGGAAAATACAAGGGAATTAGAACTAGAGGAAGGACAATGCTTGATGATGGGACAAGTCTTCCTCCAAGTTCCACAAATCCAAGAACCTCCTCAAAGAAAGAGCCTCTTTAGGAAAAAGATCAAATGCAATGGGAAGGTATGTAACTTACTTATTGATTCTGGCTCAACTTAGAATTTAGTGTTTTGTGAAATGGTGCAAAAACTAAATCTTCCTAAGAATCCTCATCCTTTTCCTTACCATGTGTCTTGGCTAACAAAGGGTCAGAAAACTTTAGTCACTGAACAAGCATGGATAGATTTTTCAATAGAAGATTTTAAGGATAAAGTTCTTTGTGATATTGTTGAAATGGATGCATCCCACATTCTTCTAGGCAGGCCTTAGAAGTATGATGTTGATGCCACACACCATTGTAAGAAAAATACCTACTCTATCACCAAGGATGGGAAAACATTCACCATGAAACCCCTGCCTGATAACAAGACTGAGAAAGAACCAACTTTCATAGTCATGGTGGAGAAAGAAATGTTAAAAGTTTTGAAAGAATCTGAAACTAAAGCCTATGTCTTAATCTCCAAGCCTAAGGATAATGTAAGGTCTGTTAGTGATGATCTTATACTAGATGAAGTTTAGAAGTTACTCACAAAATATAGTGATGTCACTACTAGTGACCTACCCACAACCCCCCTCCCTTGAGAGATATTAGTCATCAAATTGACTTAATACCTGGCTCCTCTTTTCCAAACAAATTCCCATACAAAATGACACCAGTGCACCATGCAGAGATTGAAAGGCAAGTAAATGAACTATTAGAAAAGGGACTCATCCAAAAGAGTCTCAGTCCATGTGTTGTCCCATCAGTTTTGGCCCCCAAAAAGGATGGCAAATGGAGATTGTGCACTCACAGAAGGGCCCTAAAGAAAATAACAATAAGATATAGGTTCCCAATTCCAAGAATGGAAGATCTTCTAGACCAATTACGCACTACTTATTACTTTAACAAGATTGATTTAAAATTAGGCTACCATCAAATCAGAATTAAACTAGGAGATGAGTGGAAGACAACATTTAAAACAACTGAAGGATTGTTTGAGTGGCTTGTTATGCCATTTGGCTTGAGTGATGCTCCTAGTACATTCATGAGGCTCATGAATGAGATTTTTATAGATTTTATTGGCAAGTTTGTGGTCATCTACTTGGATGACATTCTAATTTTTCAGTCATAGCAGAGAGAAACACCTTGAACATGTGGAACAAGTTTTGAAGAGACTTCATCAGCACAAGTTAGTGATTAACTTGGAAAAGTGTATGTTCATGAAGAAGGAACTTGTCTTCTTATATTTTTTCATCTCCTAAGGAACTCTAAAAATGGATCTAGAGAAGGTTGCAGCAATAGTCAATTGGCCTCCAGCAAAGAACCAAGGTAATGTTAGAAGTTTTCATGGTTTAGCAACTTTTTATAGAAAGTTTATAAATAATTTTAGCCGTGTGTGCTCCTATTTTGGACACAATAAAAGGTGGAAAGAAGACTAGATTTGAGTGGACTAAGGAAGAAGAAGATGCTTTCCAATATCTCAAGAACATAGTGGCACAATACCCAATCTTAGTACTCCTTGACTTCAACAAGGTATTCACAGTTGAAATAGATGCAAGCAACTTGGCCATAGGTGCGGTATTGAGCCAATAAGGTGAAGCCATAGCATTTTTCTCAGAAAAATTGAATGATGCCAAGAAGAGGTATTCTACTTATGATTTAGAACTTTATGCAATGGTTCAAGCCCTAAAAAATTTGAGACATTACTTACTCCCTAAAGAATTCATTGTTTATACTGACAACCATGCATTAAGTTTTCTAAATAGCCATGAAAATCCTGGAGTCAAAGACATCAAATGGATGGAGTAGTTGCAAGCATATACCTTCAACATAAAGCATAAAAAAGGAGTGGAAAACAAAGTGGATGATTCCCTAAGTAGGAGGATTGTATTAGTTGAGGAAGTTCTGTTAGAATACTTCAGGGATAACTGAGAGGGGGGGTGAATCAGTTATCAGTAACATTAAATCCTTTGTACTTATTAATCCAAATTGATATAACTTAAATGCACATTCATATTACACAACACATAAATTCTATTATGGGGAAACCAAATGGTAAAAACCCCAGTGGGAATTAGTACCCACAAAGAACTATACTATTTATAGTGATCCTTGTTAAAAGATCTTCCAACCCTATTAGGAGTTGTACATTACAATGCAGTAGTATAGTGACTTGGTTAAGGGTCGGACCCTATTAGGAGTCTTTTAAAATAACCCTATTAGGGGTGGTGGACTCACTATCCAAGGAATCTTTGTCCAAGTGGTGAAGGATACAACCTTCTGGTTATTTGATACACACTGTATCAACAAGGTGAATTATTGTTTGTGACACTGCTTGTCTGATCAGTTCCTTTTGTGTGCTGATGCTTTAACCTCTTGTAAAGCACTACAAAAATCTTATCTGTATTCTAAAAGCTTCAACTTCAATATCTATATTATCAACATATGATAAATATAGCTCTGTTGCTTTAACACTCTGCTCTGCTTTTCTAATCTATGGCTTTCTCAACTCTTCTTATTACAAATGACCTTCTATAAGTACATACACCAAGTATGAGATCATGGGACCTATAGGACAACTCTTCTTAACATCCTTGTCGGCTCTACTAATTGCGCAAGCATAATTACAACCGCGCAAGTACTAACTGAATAGACGCGTCGCTTCACTGAGTTGGCTTCATCAATTTAACTATAACTTTGCAATCTTCTTGAAACACGTTTGGCATGTTTAGATTAATATGAACATCTCATAACTCATCATGAATATACACATGCATATCCTAAAGATACGCACAACTCGATCAAAACGTTACATACGTCGGCCTTAAACCATTATTCCTCCAGAACTATAACCATCACTAACAGAATTACATATCTTTAATGAAACTTCATATCTGGGTCTACGTGTATGAACATAGCATAGTAAACATGTCAACAACATGTATCTATCCACACTGGTCTTCATGTCATCATATGGATAAGTACATACAGAAGTACTACTATGTATTATATGTTGTCATCAATGACAAACATACAATCAATCAACTATTCAAAATCAAATCTCCAACAATCTCCCCCTTTGGCATTGATGGAAACATATGATAAAAACAACTTCTGTTCATGGTGTCTTCTTTCTTTTACAATCTTCTCAATATCCTCATCAAAGATTCATCTATACTGCTGTAGTTACATAGACTATGTTTTATATGTATACTCCCCCAGAGTATAAGATTCTTGTATGTGTTCCTTGTTTAGCTCTTTGTTTGTGTTCTTTGTTTATCTCTTTATATGAGTATAAGATTCTTGTATGTGTTCTTTGTTTATCTCTTTATAGACTATGTTTTATATGTATACTCCCCCAGAGTATAAGGGTGCCATAAACCATTATGCATAGGTACTACTCTAGAAGTATAGTAGTCAACCATTCATCAGTCACACAGGACTGATGTACTTGCTATTTTTTCTAATTAGAATTAGGAGAGGGAATGACTCCCAACTTCTCCCTTAGATACTCAAAAGTATCCTTTGCTAAAGGCTTCATGAAAATGTCTGCTAACTGATCTTTTATGCTTACATAGTCCAATGTCACTTCCTTGTCTACAACTTTTTCTCCCAGAAAATGGTACTTGATCTCTATGTGTTTTTTCTTTGCGTGCATCACAGGGTTCTTAGACATGTTAATAGTACTAGTGTTATCATAATGAATAACAATAGGATAATCAACCTGAATACCAAAGTCTTTAACCATCTACTTGATCCAAACAATTGTTGTACAATTCAGTGCTGTTGCAACATATTCTGCTTCTGTCATTGACTGAGAAATACAGTTTTGCTTCTTGCTTGTCCAAGATACCAACCTTTCTCCAAGAAATACTGCTCCTCCTGAAGTGTTGTTTCTGTCATCAATACAACCTGCCCAATCTACATTAGTATACACATGAAGTTGTGTATTCTCTGATTTAGGATACTATAAACCATAGTCTATAGTTCCCTTAAGATATATGAATATCCTCTTGATTGCCATTAGGTGATTATGCTTGGGTTCAGCTGTAAATCTTCCAACAATGCCAACTGCATTAGATATGTCAGGTCTTGATTGAGTTAGATAAATAAGCTTTCCAATCATAGATTTGTACAATGTTTTATGAACTGCTGTGGAGTCATCATCTTTTGAAAGTTTACTTCCTATGATCATAAGAGTATATACTGGCTTGCAATCCTCCATCTTGAAGGTTTTCAATATTTCCTTCACATATTTTGACTGATTAATGAATATTCCTTTATCTATCTGTTTTACATTCAGTCCCAAAAAGTATTTTATAGGACCAATCATGCTCATTTCAAATTCATTATGCATTTCTTTTGCAAATGTTATACTAAGCTTGTCATTACCTCCAAAGATAATGTCATCAACAAATATGGAAACTAATAGTAATTCATCAGGTGTTTCTCTTGTGACCAAATTGCAATTTTCTGCTCCTTTCTTGAATCCAATCTTGGTGAGATAACCATATAGTTTCTCATACCAAGCTCTTGGGGCCTGCTTAAGTCCATAGAGTGCTTTCTTTAGTTTGCATACCATGTTTGGTCTATCTGAAAGGTTAAATCCTTCAGGCTGTTCTATCTAGACTTCTTCTTTTATTGCATTTTTCCAATCAAAATCATTACAGGCATCTTCAACACTTAAAGGTTCAATCTGTGAAAGTAAACATACCTCTTCATCCACTATTAGATTCTTTGCTTTTGATCTGGTCAAAACACTGCTGCTCTGATCTCCAATGATATCATTTTTAGAGTGGTATCTAGATGTAAACTTAGGAACCTTAGGTGTGACTTCTTCCTCTGTAATCTATTGTTCTTCATTGCTTGAATCAGAGTCATTGCATGAGACGTCAATGCAATCAAACATTTCTTCAATCATGGTATCTTTGTTGTTAGGTCTGGGTTCATCTTCAATCAAAGGTGCATATTCATAGTACCTCTCTTGAATCATAAACTTCTCATCAATCTTAACATGCGTGCTTTCAATTATCTTCTTTAATCTCAAATTGAAACATTTGTAAGCTTTGCTTTTTGTAGAGTAACCAAGAAAAATACCTTCATCACTTCTAGCATCAAACTTACCAACACTATCATCTCTCTTGATGTAGCACTTGCTACCAAATATTCTAAAATATTTTACTGTGGGTACATTGCCAAACCAAAGTTCATAGGGTGTCTTGTCCATGCCTGGTCTCAATTGTGTACTGTTGATAGTATAAACTGTTGTGTTCACTACTTCTCTCCAATAGGTGTGTGCCACTTTTCCTTCAATCATCATGGTGCGCGCTGTATCAAGTATAATCTTGTTTCTCCTTTATGCAATTCCATTTTTCTGAGGTGTTCTAGGGGCACTCAACTACCTTTTTATTCCATGTTCTTCACAGTAGTCATAAAACTGGTCAGAGGTGAATTCTCATCCTCTATCTGATCTTAAACATTTCAATTTTAGTCCAGATTCATTCTCAACCTTAGCTTTGAATATTTTGAACTTCTCAAAGGCTTCTGACTTCTTTTCAGAAAGCAACCCACATCATCCTAGAAAAATCATCAACAAACAAAATAAAGTACCTTTCACCATAGTATGATCTTGTTTGAGTAGGACCGCATAAATCTATATGCACTAAGGCCAACTTGTTTTCAGCTAAGGTCTGCTTTCTTTTGAATGAACTCCTTACATGTTTACCCATAACACATTCCCTGCATATTGTGTCAACTGGTCTTGCAATGCTTGGTAGGTCTCTTACTGCCTTGACATTATTTATCTTTACTATATTGTCAAAATTGATATGACAAAGTCTCTTTTGCCATAACCAACTGTCATCCACTTTTGCAACAAAATAGCTTACATCATAATTGAGCTGAAAAACATTACCTTTTGTTTTAGATCCTGATGAAATCATGTCTCCATCCTTGTTGCTAATAATGCACTTGTTGTCTTTGAACTCCAAATGATAACCTTTATCAAGTAGTTGTCCAACACTTAGTAGATTATGGTTCAAACCATCAACATATAGAACATCATATGTCTTGTTCTTTCCATCCAAGGTGATGGATCCTCTGCCTATCATAGGTTTAGGAGTGTTATCTCCAAATCTAACCATACCACCTTTGTATTTGTCTAGATGAACAAATTTGTCTTTGTCACTTGTCATGTGGTGTGAGCATCCACTGTCAACGCATAACTCATCATGAATATACACACGCATATCCTGAAGATACACACAACTCGATCAACACATTACATACATCGGCCTTAAACCGTTATTCCTCCAGAACTGTAACCGTCACTAACAGAATTACATATCTTTACTGAAACTTCATATCTGGGTCTGCGTGTATGAACATAGCATAGTAAACATGTCAACAACATGTATAAATCCACTTTGGTCTTCATGTCATCATATGGATAAGTACATACAGAAGTACTGATGTGTATTATATGTTGTCATCAATGACAAACATACAATCAATCAACTGTTCAGAATCAAATCTCCAACAAGTTCAACTTCAAAGTGTAGAGATTGACTCCCTAAAACACCTATATGCTGATGATCCAGAATTTGCAGAAGTTTTTGAGGTATGCACACAAATGGTGGGTAAATATCATACTGGTTTTTCTGATTTTCTGATTCAGAATGGACTCTTGTTTAAAGGAGCCTAATTGTGCATTCCTAAATGTTCCATGAGAACAAATATTATCAAAGAGAAACATTGTGGTGGCTTAGGAGGACATTTTGGAATAGATAAGACCACTGAATTAGTGAAAAGGAGTTATTTTTGGCCAAAGATGGGAAATGAAATCAAGAAATTTGTTGAGTCTTGTACTATTTTCCACCAAGAAAATGGTGTATCCACTAACCAAGGATTGTATCAACCCCTACCAATTCCCTCTAGGCCATGGGAATCAATTTCAATGGATTTTGTCATGGGTTTGCCAAAAACAAAATAGGGTTATGATAGTGTTTTTGTAATTGTGGACAGGTTTAGTAAAATGGTGCACTTTGTTCCTTGCAAGAGTACAAATGATGCCTCTCATATAGCACAACTATTCTTTAAAGAAGTGGTTAGGATACATGGTCTTCCACAAACAATAGTGTCTGATAGACATGTGAAATTTTAGGGTCATTTTTGGAGGACACTCTTCAAGAAGTTGGGCACAAATCTGACTTATAGTTCAACATACCACCCACAAACAGATAGGCAAACGGAGGTGGTAAACAGGTCTCTTGGAAACCTCTTGAGATACTTAACCAAACAATACACCCAAAGTTGGGATATGATCTTTCCTCAAGAATAATTTGCATTCAATGACTCCAAGAATAGATCCACTGGAAAGACTCCATTTGAAATAGTGTATGGACTACATCCCAAAGGTCCATTGGATTTAGTAGAGTTTCCATCTGATTTCAGAGTTAGTGCACAAGGAGAGGAGTTAGCCAAACTAATCTCTAAAGTGTAGACAGAAGTGAAAGAATCACTACAACAATCCACCATGAAGTATAAAGCACAAGTAGACAAGAGGAGAAGAGAAGTTCATTTAAAAGTTGGAGATAAGGTATGGGCATACCTAAGGAAGGAGAGACTCCCTAAAGGTAGATATTCAAAGCTGCACATGAAAAATATTGGACCTTGCACAATCCTCACCAAGATGGGTGAAAATGCATATGATATTTCTTTGCCCCCTACTTTAATGATTTCTCCTATTTTTAATATTGCCGACCTCACTCCTTATAAGTGTGTTGTAGACATTGTAAATGTGCAGGGATCACAAGTTGAAGATGCTGGAGACTATGTGATAGATCTCCCACCAAGAAAGCCAATGGAGTTAGACACCATTTTGGAATCCAAAGTATTAAACTAGACAAGAAAGAAAAATTACATGCAGTACTTAGTAAAATGGAAAGTACTCCCTCTAATAGATGCTACCTAGATGATAGAGGACAAAATCCAACAACACGGAACTACTCTTGACTAGCTATCCTCAAGTGGGAAATTAAGTTCAAATCTCATGGGGAGTATGGTACAGGAGCACTCTAACTGAACCAAGTGTTCTAATGGAACCTAGGGGTTCCTTTAAGGTCCTAAGAGGCCTTTAGTGATATTTAGATATTGGGTTAATCATTGGATCACCTTGTAAGGCCATAGTTCCAAGTTTGGCACCTTATGAGCCATTGGTCAGCTATGAGTCATTAATGATCCAAAACCCTAGGAATAGTTTTTTGTTTTTTTTTAATGTTTGGATCCACTAGGGATCACAAAAATAACATCATGACCAAGTTTGGTCACTAGATATGCAAAATTGCAAAAAATGTAAAAGTTGTTCAAAAGTTGTCAAGCAACTTTTGAGCAAACTTAACAACTTTTTGAAAAACAACTCCCAAATGGTCAAAAGATTTCAAAATTTTCATGTAACCATTGGGAGTGCCTAAAAAATCCATTTTAGGTGGGTGTTATGCTAATGATGTAATTTGGCATTCTGAAATCAATAAAATAACCATTTTCTTGCATTTCCTGAGAAACAGTCATTGTGTACGGTCGAGTACGGATAGAGAGACATGAAATTATGACACCAGGGGTTATTTATTTGAATATTCATCCATTTTTTTTTGGTCTCATGTGTTGATCATTTTTGGTTTGAAAGTTATAGAATTTACATACTCACTGCCTGGATTTTAGGCCCTAAATCAGGGTTTCTAAGTAAATTTAGTGTATTCCCACTTTCCACCATGGTAATTCAATGACCCTTGGTGGAAATATGTTTTTTATGATGCTCTTTGATATTATGCAAGATAGGTTCTTCAAGTTGCATGGAAATGGAAATGAAGTCATGCCCTAGGTGTATATCCTTATGTATGCACCTATGCAGAATTAGGACAATAGTCATAACTTTTGTTTGGGGATTGACCAAAAGCCCTAAGTTGGAGGAAGAGACATTTTTTCACACCCTCACATGACCCAATCATCATTTTTGGCATTGGATGAATCTAAAATACACTTGTAGTATAAATGGATGCCTAATTAGGGCTAATCGGTGGAGCAATTTGGTGTGTCATCATGTCTTCTTCTCATTTCCAAGTTCTAGGGCTTGAGTCCAAAGTCCTAAGCAATAAAGGGTGTCTAAATTCCCAACTATTTTATAGGGTTATGTGGAAGAATATCATTTGAGATCACTTTTTCCTCTGAAAAAGGCTACAAGCATAGTCTTGGGTTTGTGAAGCAACCATGGAATGTGGATTGAATTTGAGTGAGAGAAGCATTGGAACTATTCAATAGGGACCTAAATAGACCATACATACAATCATAGGTCACCCTTGGTCCCATATGTCACTTTGGAGGTATCATTGTGAATTAGGGTCATTTGCTTGTGAGACCAACCTTGGTAGTTGGTGTTGAAGGATTGGTGAAACCTATTGATTAGGTTACGCTTGGGGTTTTGGGGTTTTGATAGCCTTAACCAAGTCCTTCTCCCACACTTGTGATAATTTTTAAGCATTTTGGCCTTGAAAGTTGGTGATCTAGGGTACTTTGCCCTAGTCGAGACATTTGACAAGCTTCCAGTTGCCCACTTTGCATCAAAAGGTGACCCTCAAGATCATGTGAGGGAATTCTGCACTCTTATCATGGATTTTATGCATGAACGAACATATCTGATGTGACTATTCCCATGAAGTCTTAGTAGCAATGCCTTGGAATGGTTCACAAAACTCACACCCGGCATACAAACATTTGACGCACTGGTTCAAAAATTTATTCAACACTACTCTTACAACAACTTACACATGGTCACTATGCTCAACCTTTGCAACACCAAGCAACATATGGGAGAACCTTTTGTTAAGTTTCTCCAAAGATGGAGAAGGGTATTCGCAAGGTACCCTAGACAAATACCAGAGCCAGAAAAGATTGACATCTTCATCAATAATTTGGTTCCTGAAATGAACTATGCAACACAAATGCAAAAGCATACCTCCTTTAGTGACTTGGTTGATAGTTCCATGAGAATCAAAGATGCCCTCATCAGAAAAGGGGATATTACTTTGAATATGGAAAATAAATCCAACAACAATAACAATAATAAGGACAAGATAAAATACTGGAATAAGAACCGCAATTTGGTTAATAATGGCATTGTTGATTCACCCAAAATCAAATCTAATGAAGCATACAGGGTGCCAGGAAAAGTTCAATCACTCCTAAAACTTCTAAAATCACTAAAGATACATGGAAGGACAAAGCACCATGGATCCCTCGATCTAAAAAAAAATCACTCCTCTTGGAGAACCCTTGGAAGACACGCTAAAATCATTGGTTTCCAATAAGATTATTACGATTCCTAATTTGAAACCATGGGAACCTGAGATAAAGCCGAGATGGTGGAATGATGACCACTACTGTGAATTCCATAAAAATAAAGGGCACTTGACGAATGATTGTATGAAATTGAAACATGTGATACAATATCTAATTGATAACAAAACTATCACAATTGGTACTCATGGCTCAAATGATGATCATAAAGCCTTTAAGAAACCTTTATCATCTTATGAGAAGGGAAAAGCATCACAAACTATAGAGCTGTTGTAAATCATACATATACCAACACTGACAATGTGATCCACATGCTTGAACCCTTTGACATATTTGTCAATGTTATCATTATCAAAGATAAGGAACCTCATTCTACTAATGTGGTTACTAAATGTCAAACCAAAGTCATCCTTAAGGGAGTGGCATCTACATCTAAACAAACAATGGTACCAATAGACAAGTCATCGTCATCTAATCAAGTCGCTACAATTTGATCGATCAATTGCAACAAAATCCTGCTCATATTTCTATATTAGAGTTGTTGAAACTATCACACTCACAAAAGGAAGTCCTTGAAACTGTGCTTATTGAAACCAATGTTCCTAAAGATCTTGATATCAGTCGATTTCAGACCATGGTTAATCATCTATCCTCTCCTCACTATCTGTCTTTCTTAGAGGAAGATGAGAAAGCTCTTAGTCACCCACACAATTAGCCTTTGCACATATAGGTTTTGATTCACAAACACCAGGTCAAGCGTGTTTTGATAGATGGAGGTGTTGGGTTAGATATTTGTACCCTCAAGCTAGTCAGAGCACTAGGATTTTCTAAGCATATTATTGATCCTCAAAGAAAAATTACTATTAAAGCATATGACAAGGAAGAGTGATCATCCAGAGGAATTATAGTACTCCCAATCAGGGTAGGTCCCATTGAGATAAATGTCACATGCCAAGTACTTGATCTACCTCTTGCATACAATATACTGCTAGGGAGACCCTGGATCCACAATATGCAGGCGGTCCCTTCCACATATCACCAATGTGTGAAATTTCCCTATAACAGAGCAGAAGTAACTATTTCGGCTGAAAACACTTACTCCTGTAACACCTTGGATCAATTTGACATCATGGTTCCACACAATAAGGAGGCATTACAATATTATGAAGCAGCTCAAAAGACACTTATGCAAAGCCTTGAGGCAAAACTTAAGATTCACAACACAAGCATGGGGGAATATCAACTGACTTCTCTCCCTACCTCTCCCAGATCTTATGGCATGCCATCCTCATCTTTCCTTCCTTCGAATGGAAAACAAGTAGAAATACATGAGGGAACCTGAATGGTGAAGGCATAAGTATCTCTTTCAGAAGAAAATGAAGAAAAGGTTGTTCTTTCCTGGTTATATAAAGATGAAGAGAAAACTAACGAAGTGAAACATGTGGAGGTCTTCCCAGATAAATATGGGAAAGGATATTAGATGATGAGGCAAATGAGGTATGTAGGTAAAGGACCCTTGGGTAAGGATAAAGGTCTTTTGGAGCCTCTCCATGCTGAATTTTTGGATCCTGTAGATAAGACTGGTGTAGGGTACCACGAGAACAAAGTTCATTTTCCTCCTAAAAATAGCCATCCTAACAGTGCTCACACAGATACCTATGATATAGAAACTGATAGTGGAGATGAAATCATCCCTCTCCCCTTTGAGCAATTGATGAGTGTCACCGCTAACAATCCTGCATATCAAGGAGAACCATATGTCCCCTCATTCTAAAAAACTTTGTTTGAACCAAATGGTTCCAGCGCTACAAGTATTACAAAGATACCAGCTCAAAGGTCGAGAGATAGACACCCTAACTGGGGGAAACTTGTATTCACCTCCCATGTCCTTGAATTACCACACTTTTCAAATGATGGAGTACATGATGTTGAAGAGGTCTCTCCTCGTGCCTCTACAAAATCAAAAGATAATTCCACTCAACATGGCACGGATCAGAAAAATGAAAACAATAATTACCTAAGTGTCCCAAGGAATCTCTCTCATTTTTTGGAGGATAGAGATCATGCTCCTATTCAATTTTATTATGGTCTAGATGATACTCTATCAGAGCAGCATCGTAATTGGGGGAAACTATGGCTCCTATGCATGTGTTAGATTTACCTCATTCAATTGAAACAGACTCTAATGAGTAAGAATGGGACTCCTTCTCTAATGATACAATGGATATTGAAGAGGATGTGGTTCACAAGTTTGCATCATATGTTCTATATGAAGACAGTGTTCACACCAATGAATCATTGAGTGAACACCCCAAACCATAATACATTCTCATTCCCAATGATGACTCTGAAGAAGAAGATAGGCTGTCTCTTCCATGCAACACAAACTAGAATTTTGGGAGAGAGCCCGAGAATGCTATTGCATTAGCTACTCAGGACTGGGATCCCAAAAGGCATTCTAGTCATGCCGACACATCGACCGGCAATAGAAATGATTATATCTCATCCATGATTTTTATAATGGATGATGGGCACAATGGGACCGTGAAATAGAAGAAAGTGATGACACTTGGGATCTTAGAGACCTTCAATAACTTGACATGGCTCCTCCACCATGTGTTCTATCTAGGAGAATTCAAGTTATTTCGATGATTGTATTTTTAGAATGTATGGCCAATCGGGAAACATGATAAAGTGCTGACGCTAGGTCAAATGGATCAAATCCTTGGACTACCAACAATGACTCCACTAGACGTGTTAGGATGAATCATAGTATAGGAAACCCTTCAGAGAGTGCTATCATTGATCTCCTCTTACCCATTGAATACCATGATCTGGATAACTTGGTGCTATCCTTGGAACATGTTGAATCCTTACATCTTATCCATCCTGAACTAATTGACTAGAACCATGATGCGTCCCTAGACCTCATTTATGCTCCTAACGACTACACTTTGGCCTGCTACCTAAATGTTATTGAACCTCTCACCTCTTCCACCAGTACAATGAGCATAAGGATGATGGAGGGGGGCATCAAGTTTCTCATCCTAAAAAGAAAAAAATTACTGATGATGAAAACCACTTTGTGGCAGTGTCAGATCCAAAAATAGTAAAAACAAAAGGTGTATCCGATGGTGAAAACCTTTCTAAGGTAGCCGAGGATGGGGAACTTCATCTCCTCCCTAATCATCTTCATGAAATATCTTTAGTACTAATAGAACCAACACAAGCAGTTAATCTGGGAACAACAAAGGCTCCTCAGCTCATCTACCTAGCACAATCCTTGTCTGAGCAAGAAAAGCAAGAATACATCCAATTCTTCACACACAAAAAAATCAACTTTGCTTGGTTTTGTTTAGATATGCCAGGGTTGGACACATATCTGATTATGCATCATTTATCAATTTCTCCAGGATTCAAACCAGTCAAATAAAATATCTAAAAGATTCATCCTCATGTGGCATTATTAGTCAAAGCCGAAATGGAAAAACTGCTAAAAGTTGAATTCATTCGTGCTATAGCCTATGCAGATTGGATTTCTAACATTGTCCCAGTGACTAAACATGACAAGTCCATTTGAGTTTTCATAGACTTCAGAGATCTGAACAAGGCTTGTCCCAAGGATGACTTCCCATTGCCTAACATTGATATGATTATGGATCTCACGGCTGGTAATGAGATGTACTCACTAATGGATGGATTTTCGCGCTATAATCAGATACGAATAGCCCCAAAATATTAAGAGAAACCCACTTTTACCTGTGCATGGGGCATGTTTTGTTGGAATGTCATGCCTTTTGGTCTCAAAAATGCTGGGGCAACCTATCAGTGAGCTATAACCACCATATTCCATGATATGATGCATAAAAATATGGAGGATTATGTAGATGACACTCTGGCTAAATCAACAAGAAGGGCTACTCACCTGAAAGACTTAGAAAATATTCTAAACAAAATGGAACAATTTAAGCTTAGACTGAATCCTAAGAAGTGTGATTTTGGTGTAACCTCTAGAAAGCTGCTAGGATACATTGTTTCAACCAAAGTAATTGAGGTTGACCCCAAAAAGGTAGAGGCAATAATGGGAATGCAACCTCCTCACAATATCGGTCATGTTAGGACTCTAAAACAATGGCTCCAATCCATCAAAAGATTTATATCCCAACTAGAAGATAAGGCACAACCTTTTACAAAAACATTACATGAAGGAGTTACCTTCATCTGGGATGAAGGGTGTGAAAAGCACTTCCAACAAATCAAAGAATTTCTTGCTAATCCACCCGTGTTGATGGCACCTATTCAAGGAGAACCTCTCCTTCTATACATCTCAGCTACAGACACATCCCTAGGAGATTTTTTGGAACAACAAGATGAGATAGGAAAGGAAGGAGCTATATACTACATAAGCAGGACCATTTTGTCTTACGAACATAGCTACACTATCATTTAAAAGGCTTGCCTCATTGTAGTTTTTGCTTCTCAAAAACTAAGACACTATATGCTGGTACACTTCGTTAAGTTGATTTCCAAAATAGATCCTCTCAAATACTTACTAAACAAAGCAATTCTCACAGGAAGGTTAGCTAAATGGGTTATGATCCTTAGCAAATTTTTTATTGAATAAATTGATAGAAAGGCAATTAAAGGACAAGTTATTGCTGATCACCTGGCTGATGCTCCTTTACATGATGCACAACCACTCTTGATATAATTTCCTGATGAAGCTATTTTGTATCTTATAGAACACACCTGGACAATGTTCTTTTATGGATCCTTTACACAACAAGGAGTTGGTGATGGAACCCTCTTTATCATGCCACAAGGATATAAGATACCAAAGGCTTACAAGATGATGTTCCCCTGAACTAACAACATTGCAGAATATGAATCTTTAGAAATGGTCTGAAGATGGCCATCGAATGGAAAATTATTGAATTTCATATCTATGGTGACTCATAGCTGGTAATCAATTAGGTCAATGACCAATATCAGACAAAGGATGATAAATTGCTACCCTACAAATAGATGATTGACGCTCTTAAGAGATATTTTGTATTTTTTAATTTCCAACATATACCAAGAGAAGCAAACAAAGCAGCCAATGCTATGACCACCTTGGCCTCCATGTTACAACTTGAAGAGCATCACGCTCACTATGACTTCCTAGTGGAATAAATCCTCTTTCCTACCTATGATTCCCCAAAATCTCAAGTCATGTGCTCCCTAGTGGGTAGTGACTCTTCCTGTTACACTCATATCTACTCTTACCTCCAAAACCAAACCTTTCCAAATAACCTATCAAAAAATGAAAAAATAAGCCTTATAAGGAATGCATCCCGTTACCTGATCATGGCTAACGACCTGTATAGAAGAGGTCTTGATGGTACTCTCCTTAGGTTTCTAGAACACGATGACTCCAAATGTGCACTAGAGGAATTCCACAAAGGTTTTTTTGGATCTCATTCGAATGGTCTTTTGTTATCTAAGAAACTCCTCCAAGCAGGGTATTACTGGCCCTCTATGGAAAAATACGCCATACATTTTTCTAAAACATGCAAGAAGTGCCAAACTCATGGTCATTTGATTCATGCTCCTGCATGTGATCTATTACCTTTTGTTACTCATTGGCCATTTCAGCAATGGGCCTTTGATCTGATCATTCAAATCTACCCATCATCTTCTGGTGGACATAAATTCATTATAACATCCATGGAATACTTCACAAAATGGGTTGAAGTGGTTCCTTTAATCAAAGCTATAGGTAAACAAGTATCCATGTTTATCCTCAATTATATCATCTGCAGATATGGTATCCCCTCATCCATTATGACAGACAATGGGGGAAAATTTTAAAAAAAAGACATGGATGAACTTTGTGACAAGTTCAAAATCACCCAACACTATTCTTCTACTTACTATCCTCAAGGGAATGGATAGGTCAAGGCCTCCAATAAGAACATATTGAAGATCTTGCACCAAACAATGAGAAAGACTAGAAAGGATTGGCATCTTCAACTCAATCCATCCTTATGGGCTTATAGAACAAGTATCATAACACCTACAGGGGCAATGCCATTTTCTTTGGTATATGGAATAGAAGCTGTATTTCCCATTGAGGTAGAATCCAAGAGCTATAACTACTCAATGAACATAGAAAATCAGCATTTGACCATATGAGGGTCTATCAAAAGAGAATGTCTCAAGGGTACAACAAAAAAGTGAGACCTAGAGAATTTCAGGTTGGAGACCTTGTGCTCAAAGAAAATCCTAAAAATCAACAGCATTGTGAACAAAAGGGAAA
>MU227819.1:3467026-3505516 GCA_018584345.1 Thuja plicata
GGCTTGGAGGAATGTGGATGAAGAAATCTTCAACAAGAGGGCTCCATAGAGCTTGAATCCTTCAATGGCTACCAATGGATCTTCTTGATGAATTGAGTGCTTGAGAAGTGCTTGAATGCTTGAGAATTGAT
Source organism: Thuja plicata (assembly GCA_018584345.1). Classification (NCBI taxonomy): domain Eukaryota; kingdom Viridiplantae; phylum Streptophyta; class Pinopsida; order Cupressales; family Cupressaceae; genus Thuja; species Thuja plicata. Next base: position 3,467,158 of record MU227819.1, read on the forward strand.
GGATGCTTCAATGACTACTTGGCTTGCTTCAAATCTTGCTTCTTCACCTTTGGATTTCACTTCTTAAGTCTTTGATAGTTGATGATCATGGTTAGAGAAAATGAGATGAGAAAGCTTCCTTATATATGAATCTAGGGCACAATCTTCTAGAGAGGCCTACATGGGAGAATTTAATTCCAATTAGACCTATGCCCCTAGAAGAGGACCTATATTAAATATAATTTAAGAATTGTTGCTCTGAAGACCAAAACAACCGACCCGGAAGCAGGAATTAATTCTTTCCAAATCCTGACATCCAAAAACCCTGAGAACCTGAAATTTGGACCTTAGGTCATAAAAAGGTTGATTCCGACCTAGGTCAAGTTTGAGGTTGACATTGAACCAGAAAGTTTGAATTTGACTCTGAGGTCAAAATTCCCAGTTTGCAGTTTAGGGTGTCAGAAACAGGCTGGAAAAAGTGGGAAATGTGGTAGAATAGGGGAAAAAGCCAGATCCAAGTTAGAGACCCATTCAAGGTGCTTGACATGACCCCAAAAAACTTACTCAGAAGGCTAAACTAGTATAAAATGGAAGTGCTTCCATTTTCTGACTATACAGGATGTATCTCAATATAGAAAAGATTGTTAAGTCATGCTCGGTTAAGAGACTTTTTGAATCAATGTTTAAAATGAAACAGTAAATGATCTATTCACACATACAACTTAGACTTGTAGATTTTTAGATCTATTGTAAGCTCATTTTACCTTTCTAATCAATATGTCTTTTCAATACCTTTGCTCCACTTCTTTCTTCTTGGTGATGTTGTGCTTCTCTGTTGCTCGGTGTCCACAGAAATCTTTAGCTCTTTCCTTAGCTTGATTCATCAGGTCTCTATGAAATTGTTCTTCATTAGTTTCTCTTTAGCATTCTTCTTTCTCATTCACTCCCCTTTAATTCATAATTAATTAGGTTGTCTCTTTATAGACATGATATCACCGTTTCTCACTTCTTGATTTTCTTGTTCTTGGTGTGATCCGCAATCTTAGTCAATCTTGCTTTAAATCTTAACTCTTGTTTTATCTCACATAAATCTTATTTCCAATTGGATAAAACAACTTTAAATCTTTTACTTATCTCTAGCTTTAACTTGTCAATGAAAACAATGATAACAACTAGTTAAGCCTATCTTTAGCTCTGTCAGCTAAGTATTTTGTCATTTATGAACTCTAGTTAACTTCGGTGTTTTAACTCTTTGATAGCTTTGGTCAACACTTCAGTTCTCCTCGGGTTTCTTTGTTGGTGTTGTCTGTCCATCAGGGTTGTCTGTCCTTTGGGGTTATTTTTTTGTTGGTTAACACTATAATTCTGGTCATCGGTAATGCTTGTGATTCTGCTTGTCGATAATGCTTGTCAATTTCTTTTCTCGGGCATCACTGTGACTTAGCTCTTAGTTTTATCTGTCCTTCGGGTTCTACTAGCCAACGGTGTTTGAAGTCACTTAGTGAATGCTAGTCTTTTATGCATTACTGAAAGCATAATCTTTATCTCTCTGATTCTCTAAAGTCTTTGACACTTTGTATATAACTAATCAGATTTTATCAATTTTACATCAATGACAATACAATCCATTAACTGATTTAATGTCTTGCATTATCTTTCTACATTTCGATGATCAACTTAACATCTTCAAACATTCAATCAGTTACATGTCATCATTAATATAAAGGCATTTTTATGAAATGATATACATATCTTTCAGTTTATTGGTTGATTCTATGTGTCCTAATCTTGTTCTTTGTATCCTCTATTTATCTAGTATTGGATTGCCTTAATCTGATTGATACCTTCAACTCAGTATCTCATCTTGGGATTGTTCTGCATTCTTAGGTGCTTAAATTCCTTTTTTTATTGCTCTTTAATTTTGTCTGAGGTGGCATGGCTTCGTTAGTTTTAGAAGATTTGAGTTGTTTATTTAAGTGAATATTTAAAACATAGCTAGGGAAACTTAATGCTTAGCTAGCCCATGTAAGCTATGGCATGTTCTACATACGAATATTTTATTGGATATGTTCTTTTGGTTCATATGTGCATTTGAATTCAAGGGTAGTGGTTTCAAGTTGGCATAAAGTTTTGATGGTTAAACTATTGAGTTATTATTCAAGCTTCTCCTAAATCTTAGCAATGGGCTAAATCATTATCTTAGAATAAACAATTCTTACTAAATGTATTCTTTGGAGACCCAAATGTTCTCATTTTTAATCGAATACAACCCTCTATTTCTTACTAGAAACATTAACATTTTGGCATTATCTCCAAATAGGCTAGGTTGGAAAATGCACATGGTATTGATTTCACCAGTATCACATTTAGGAAAATCTAAAATTCTTATTCTTTTATGTTTTGGGCAAGACTGAAGGTTTTCTTCACCCGGTTCTTTCCTACTGTTGCCCATTTCGAACTACGTTTGTAATTTTTTTTTTAAATAATAAAATAATTCGGCTACGACCTATTATCTATCCAATAATAATAATAATAATAATAATAATATTATTATTATTATATCTATATTATTATTATTATTATTATTATTATATATTTATATATGTAAATATATATTTGTTTCTCTTCTTTTCTAGTACATGTATTCTAATTTACTATTTTGGATTTTTTGTATATGACTTCTTCATGAGTAGAGGTTATCATTATCCATAATAGATTTTGAAGTATTAAGTGTAAGGGTATTTATATCTTACTTCAGATTAAGTCACTCCATAATGATTTCTTATCTTTCTTTCATTTATTATTAAAATGAAGACAAAATGAGATCAACACCAAGCTACTTCCATATAGTTATCATTCATAGTAATTATTGAAATATATGGAGTTTTGTTTCATGGGATTTCTTTGATATAACAATCTAGAATCGTCTAGTAGTGGCTTCCCTATTAATATTCTTTAGACAATGAATGGGCTAGGATTTTATAGTTTAGCTGGTAATAGAGGTGACTAAGCTTTACCAGTAGGATGGATACTACCATTAGAATGAGGGCAAAAAATAGGGAAATGGCCTTTTGGGGGGTTGTTGTGCTAGATATACTAAAAAAGATGATGAAGGCTAAACATAGCTTGATCCTTATAGAAGTGAGGAAGATTATAGGACAAGAATTCTCCTGAATGGAAGACAGACATAAAACTAACATAGATATAGTAGGAATGTTCATAGCCATGACTCTACAGTTAGACTCAGACAAGGAGGCGATTAGGGAGTTGTGCAGAAGGTTGTTCAAAAATCTTTTGTTGAATGAATTAGATCTAGTCCTCCATAATATATGCATGAATCTAATGATTCCTCAACATAGACATTACCAGATTGGTGGATTCCTCATTCCAATATATCTTGTTCTCATGATTGAGAATCATCGCATATTCACTTTTAGAATACCAACCATCAGAAATAATTTGGATTCTTTAATGAGAATAACACATGTTAGGAGAGGTGAAGGTGGAAATTGGCTTGAAATTTTCATGATTGAGGATAAAGCTAATATGAGTGAGGAAGAAGATGCTCCTGAAGACAGTCATAACAAAAGCTCCAGGTGACCAATGGGTTTCTGAGGTGGTTGGCCTGTCTAAGATAAGAATGGAGGGGAACGTGGCCTACAATACTAGGAAGGGCATAGTTGAGTAAGGAAATGGGTAGCTTGGTGTTGATTAATATAATACTAGTTAGTTTAAAGTTGGTTCATACTAGTTTATTAGCAAATGTTTTTAGATTTTATCATTTAGTTATGTTGTAAGATCTTGTTCTGAAACTTTAGTTTCTGGAATACGAAGCTCATTATATCATAGTTAAACTCTAGATTTGTATTGTTGGATTATTGGTTATCTATGGTGATGAAAAGATAGTAAGATACTTTGGGTTATGACTATTCACAAAAATAATGAAGACTGATAGAATTTAGTATATATAACTCTTAATTTAATATATGTGTTATACCTCCTCTTTTGTTCTTATTTATATGAAGATGATATGGTAAACTTTATATCTATAGGGCATGCTAGTTTCCTTCTATTTATTTAATTCTCCCTGAGGCCATTTTTTTGGATTTTGTGCATGATGGTGGATAGGATAATAATATCGTTAACAATTAGTAGTCTCTCTATATATGGTCTAGTTTTTGGAGGCTTCCAAGATTGGGGAGTTTTTTATTTTATTGTGTTCTATTTGTTTTTCCTTTTTGGTAATATATGCTACATCATGGATGTTTCTCCATGTCTACTTTTTTATATTAATGAAATTGTCATCCAATATCACATTTTTTTCATCAGTATCTTATTTATGACTGACAACTAAAATTTTCTATGGAGTGTCTTGCTATGTCTGAGAGAACAAGTGTATATTATGTATGGAGGGTTATATTACTATGATATGGATTATTTCTAATTTAAGTATTTATTAGATGGGATTGTCATCAGTATAGAGATTGATGAGAAGAGATGTCTTTAAACTATAAGATAGGTTGTAGCGGTCTTTCTTATTCCTTTCCTGGAGGGAATGCAAAGTATTAGTTAAAACATTGGTAACATTTAGAGATCTTCTATATCTACTGTAGTACTCATATCCTTATGAAAATGAAGAAGGAGAATATAGGTTTGATATCTAGGTTGAAATCAAGAAAGGGAGATAATTTATTAAAAAGAAGGAGAATATAGGTTTGAAATCTAGGTTGAAATCAAGAAAGGGAAAGAATTTATTAATATTTCTTTCCCTTTCATGATTTGGGCAGCAATACCAAGTCTATAGTCTTCACTCCTATTTTAATAAGGAGGAGAGTTCCATACTTCATAGTGTAACCACCCTAATTTGGTATGCTCTGAATATAGACCCTATTTTCTCTAACTGTGATCATACCCCCAATTATGTCAAGACAACTCTTCAATCAGTTGACATAATTCTTTTGAAATCAAATTTAATTTCCTAAGTGATTTAATCACTAATTTACATTAATTGCTTTAGTCAATCCAATCAAACCAATTCAATTCAAATCAAAACATGGCTAAGGTAATTAATTTAAAAGGAATTAAATAAAATCCTAATTATACCTCATCACTTGCAAAAGCCTATCCCCTAGCCTAATTAATTCAAATTTAGCTATAGTCCTAATTAATTATTACAAAAGAAATCAAAAGCTTAAAGTGATTAATTAAAATCTCTATTATTGAGTGAATATGTTATTACAACAATTCATTTCATTAATATTCCCTCTAACCTAACCAATCTCAACTACCTAACCATGAGTTCAAACTCATCCCAACCCCTTCTCACATGCTAATTCTTCTTAATTAGCTAATTAACCCTAATTAGCTAATCCCCCCTCCACTCATTCTCTCTCCTCCCATCTCTATCTCCTTAATCACATACCTTAACCCTTAATCCTAATCCTAAGCTACCCCTAAGCTTGTCACATTCTTAATTTTGTGATTAGGAATTCAACCCTCCCTCTAAAGTCAAATTTCTCAAGCTTGACCTTAAACCCTCACCCATGCTTCTTAAACCCTCACTCATACCTCATTAATGCTTTCATAAATGAAGCATTAATGTCTCTTACACATTCTCTTCCACACTCCACATTAATGAGACTTACACTCTCATTAATGGCTTCTCTTCTAGAGCTTTCCTCCATTCCTCCATTTCTTCTATAAATTGGATGAATTTTGAGCACAAATGTCCCTTAATTTTTAGAGTTGAAAGCATTCTTATGCTGCCCATATTTGGAGAGTTGAAAGAGAAAACCTATGTTTCTCATCTTTTAGGGGCTTATATTGCATTTTAGCTTATTTCTTATTTGCATTGTTATAATCTTTCATTTTGGGGTTAAAATGGACTTTTCTTGAGCATATTAGATTAATTTCATTTGAATCTTCCATTCTAGGTTGTATATGTCACTGATAAATGCATAATCTGAGGGCATATTATTGCATTCTTCAAACTCTTCTTAGATAGGAAGCAATAGGTCAATTTTGGTGATTTATGTCAAACCCTTTCTTTTTATGATTTTTCACTAATATAATGACCTATTGAAGTGTTGTGTATTTCTTAATAGGTGCATAAAATCACACACACATTTCTGGCATCCACCATGGGGATAAATTTTAGATTTTGCCTCATTTTGCATCCATTTTTCACTAATTTATCTTCACAGGTTTCAGGTACAGAGTCATTTTTGGTGGTAAAGGCTCGCATCCAGGATACGCCCTCGCATCGCAGAATCTAAGATCGTATCCTAGAAATCCTGAGCCATTTCTGGTATAAGGTCACACCTGGAAGACATTCTGTCACATCTGGCATATTGGGTCGCATTAGGGGTATCAGGTTGCACTTGGTCAGGATAGGGTTGCGTGTGGTTTTCAAAGTTACAATTTGACAAAAACTAACCATTAATCTTTGTGTGTCTTCTATGTTTGACATTTAAATAGTCTAATTCTTGTTTGCAGATTGTTGTCAAGAGCCCTTTTCTCACAAACATGAAACAAAGTTGCTAACTTGTTGTTTGCAGGTGTTTTAAATAGATGAACTTGTTTCCCTTATTCACAGTTTTAAACACTTAACACATTTTCTAATAATTTTTTAAATCAACCAAATTACTATGCTCTTTTCCTTTAAGGAAAATCAAAAAATCAAAAGTCGGTTTAATACTTGTGAAGGAATTTGGAGATAAATGGACAAGGCAAACAAACTCACCGTTTAATTCATTTTGAGGTAATTGAACAAGGAAAATTACTAAGCTTGTGGGACTAATTGAACAAGCTTCATTTTTTAAAATTTCCCTTGGATCAGAAATTGAACAAAGCAAATCATTAATCTTGTGGGATAATTGAACAAGTTACATCGTATAATTCCCTTTGGATCTGAAATTGGACAACACAAATCATTTAACATTGTGATTAATTGAACAAGAAAACTTCCTTGTCTAAATTTTGGATAGTAATTGAACAAGCAAATCACCTAACTTTGGGGAAACTGAACAAAACAAACTTTGCTTTCATGTATTTATGCTTTAATTAACTTAGGATCTTTGCTTGAAGTGTTTTGGGAGAAAATGGCATGAACTAGGAGAGTATGCTCTTCTTCTTTCGAAGAATCATAAATCTCAAAATCCTACACTCGCCAATCCTTTGTATGTTTATTAAATAGTAAAGGGCCTGCCGGTTGAGGAAAAAATATCCCAGGACGACCCAAGTGAGGATAGGTTTTATGCCAACCCTTCCAACTCACTATAAATAATTTCTTCCTCATAGGCCAAAGCCTTAGAACACGAAATCGGTTTTGTTCTTGGAATTTTGACATCATTTCTTGAACATGCTTGGGTATGTGTAGAGTAGAGCCGCTTGAATCTTTCTTGCGAGACTACACATATTTGAGTACTCATAGGGATATATGCCTCAATTTTTCCTTGTGCAATTCTATAGGAGACGGTTTTGAACAGATTGCCCCATCATAAACAACAAACTTTGTATTCAAACTACCCAATTCATCTCTTAAAGGGTGATAATCCTTGTGCAAGGCAAAAATTAAATTCCCCAAGACACTTGTCATATCGTGCCCTCACTTGCATTTGGAGTCGGCTAATATGGCATCATGATTGGAGCTATTGTGTGCTTGGTGATGGTCACATTCTGATTAGCATTTGAGTGTGTACCTAACTCTACAAGCAAGGATTTTCATCCTCTACTTAGAAAAAAGGTCGTACAAGGATGTGTTTGTTCACCCCTAACAATGCAAATCTTCTTGATGTGTCTGAAAGTTCATTAACGAGATAAATCATTCAAACAAACAACAAGATTCAATCCTTTGGCTACATACCATATTTTTTACTCACTGGAAAGATGAAAACATGACCTATTATCAGAAAAAAAATTGCATGAACATCAAGACAAATCAAACACCAAATTTCTAGAGTAGCAAATAGTCATTTTTGGTCAATCTTGGCTCACATCTGGTTATGCAAGCTCGCATGCAGTGTGCAAGATCACATCTATTAAATCCTACATCACTTTTAGGGAGAAAGATCGCACCCAGTATACTTAAGATCTTATATGGTTTTGCAAAATCTCGCACATAGAGTCACATCTAGGATAGTGGGTACTTGCATAGTTTCCTCTCAGAGGAAAATAGTTTATTTGGGTACCCTTTTGTCTCTTTAGTCTGTCCCTGTTTCTTTTTCTGGTCTCACTATTGTTGTGTCACAAAAAACAAATTAGGTTCACCTTGCATGTCTTTTCGCTCTCTCACAATCCGTCTCAATACGTGTGGTCTACTCACTTTTCAAAACAACTTGATTCCCATCTCACTATCAAGGCATTCTAACCCTTTGATGCTGGAATAATTTACTTACACCAAAACACAAACAACACTTCTACCTAGACACACTCACTTGAATGATTTGAGACCTCACTTGACACTATTGGGAAACTTTGACAAAGTTGAGATACAAATATATGGTTAACACAAGACATAACAAGTACACTTATAAAGAATTAGAAGTACCTCCTAGATCACTACATTCTCAATGAGGAGAAACATCTCATAGTTCCCTGCTCGATTTAGACTCACCAGAAATGGAAAGACCCACTCACGAATGGAGTAAATCTTTTGAGGAATACGACAATGACAAAAACCAAAAATACGAAGATAGCGATGGTGAAGAAGAACAAAATATTGACTGTCCTTTGTTTGGTTCAGACAGTGAGGAAGACATTATTGAAGAAGACTACAATAAACTCAAACAGAGTAAAAATTTTCAAAAAACATTGGAAAAGATAATCAGCGAAGACAAAGAGAAATACTTCCTCCATTTGGCATCCACTGGAGTAAAATTACCTAAAGATTATGATGTTGAACAACTAAAGAAAAAGGAGGTGTCAACACCTATCTCTATTCTCGCCAAACAACTAACCTTGATGAAAATTGAACTTGAAAATCTCAAACAAAATAAGGCTAAACCCAAGACAAAATACTCTTTGGACTCCATTTGTCCATTTCCTTTCGACAAGAGTATTAATATGGTTATGTTTCCTCCCAACATGGAAAGGCCAAAATATGACAAGTATATGGGAGAGACTGACCCACATGACCATGTGAGGGAGTTTTGTACTCTAAGCATAGAGTACATGCATGAACCTACATACCTAATGAGGCTATTTCCTGGAAGCCTAGGTGGAAATGCCATGGATTGGTTCTCAAAACTTACACCTAAGGTAAAATATTTTGAGGATTTAATTCAATGCTTTATCCAACATTACTCCTATAATATACAACACAATGTAACTATGATGGATCTATGTAACACTAAGAAAAGAACCGGTGAATCCTTTACACATTTTCTACAAAGGTGGAGGAAAATCTTTGCAAGATATTCAAGAGCTATTCCTGAATCCGAAAAGATGGAAATCTTTGTTAATAACTTGATACCAGAATTAAACTATGCATTACAAATGCAAGATATCCCTAGCTTTGACATGATGATCAAGAATGTCATCCGTATTGAAGAATTCATGGTTAAAAAAGGAGAAACCACTCTCCAAACTAATAACAAGCCTACCAACTCCAACAACAAGCCTAAATGATGGAAAAAAAACAAGAATGTTATTAACGATGGAGTGGTAGATGCATCCAATGCTAATCCTAAACCAGTAGTGTTCAATCTAATTAATAGCATGAAAGCAAGTTAAGATGCCAAGGTATCAACCTCCATACCTAAAGAAAACAATGAGAACAACAAGGGTTGACCATGGACTTCCAAACCTCAAAGAACATTCACTTCTTTGGGAGAACCTCTTGAGACTATTTTAAAAACACTCTTGGACAACAAAGTTCTCATGATCCCAGATTCAAAACCATGGGAACCAAAAGTCAAACCAAGGTGGTGCGATGACAATTATTATTATTTCTTCCACAAGAACAAAGGACATAAGACTAATAATTGTCTTAAAATCAAACATGTTATCCAATACCTTATTGAAGGAGGCAAGATCAAAGTGGAGGGGCACACCACTAATAAAGACCATACAGCAATTAACAAACCATTCCCTAATTATGAGAAAGGGGAAGCATCTAAAGGAAAAGGAAATAAAGTAAACTATGCCTACTCTAATAATGATAATGTGATCAACATGCTAGACATTAAAACTGAATCAATTAATGTAGTCACTATCAAAGGTGTTCAAGACACATCTTTGCAATCAAATGCAGTAACCCAAAGTCAAGCACAAGTCACAATCAAAGGGCCTAATTCCTCATCCAAACCAGCAACAACTTCCAAGGTACCCATTGTCACTATTCCAAAACCAGGGGCAACATGACAAATAGTTACTATTCCCACAGTGAAGTATAACTTGGTGGATCAATTGCAATGAACCTCTGCTCAAATTTTCATTTTTGAGTTGCTTAAAATCTCCTCAGTGTATAGGGAAATTCTTGAACAAGCCCTACATGCAGAAAATGTGCCAAAGGACCTTGATGTAGACAAATTCCAAGCAATGGTTAATCACATCTCAGCACCACATTACCTTTCTTTTTCAGAAGAAGATGATAAATCATTGACACATCCACATAATCAACCCCTTCATATTGAAGTCCTAATTCATAAATCTTGTGTTAGACATGTATTGATAGATGGAGGCTCAGGGTTAAATATTTGTACCCTTAACCTAATCAAGAAGCTGGGTCCCTCAAAACAAACCATTGGTTCAAGAAGAAAAATCACTATCAAAGCTTATGATGAAGAAGAAAGATCCTCTAAAGGTCTCATTATTCTACCCATCATAATCATAATGGTTGAAAGAAATGTCATATGTCAAGTTCTGGATCTACCCTTGGCTTACAATATACTATTAGGGAGACCTTGGATCCATGAAATGCAAGCAGTACCATCTACTTACCACCAGTGTATCAAAATCCCATATAATGGGGTGGAAGTGACAATTCATGCAGATGCTAGTTATACGTGCAAATCTTTTAAAGTAGGTAGTATGGTTCTGCATAACAAGGAAGCTCCAAAAGATATTGTACCTGAGACTACCAAAGACATGGTTATGAAAGGACTTGGAAGAACCTTAAAACTTGAAGAAACTAGTTTGGGAGAATACAAGCTGGACATGACCCCATCATTGATAGAACTTCCAATGTCACCAAGATCCTATGGGAAACCTTCCCCATCTTTCACACCCACTACATCTAAAAATCCAGAAATTCACAAAGCAACTGGTATGGTTAACACATCTACCTCTCAAGGGGATGAAAACAAAGAAAAAGTATTCTTGGCCTGGCTTTACCAAGGGGAACCAAAGGAAAATAAGGAAAAACATGTGGAAATATCCCCAGAGAAGTATGGTAAAGGATACGATCTCCTCAAACAAATGGGATATAAAGGAAAAGGACCTTTAGGCGAAAAAGGAAAAGGACTTATTGAACCTATACACATGGAATTCAAGGATACCAAAGATAAAATAGGGCTAGGTTTCAATAATAAATTTGAAAAACCTACTTCACGAGATAGTCCAATCTCTGACAAAGGGAGTGATGAAGAAGAGGAAACAGAACTAGAACAGTGGACCTATGAGAGATTATTTCATATCGGTACAAAGTATCCTGAATATCAAGGAGAAAGATATGTACCAAGATTTGAGACACCACAAGATACTCATATCCCTTTGTTAACACAAGCTACTATTCAAGAGGTAGAGGAAATAGCATAAGACACTCTAGAGGCGCCATTGATAACAACAAATACTGCAGACACACCCCAACCACAAAATTCACATCCTAATTGGTGGCAGTTGGTGACAATCACACATGTCCTAGATTTACCACACTTTGATCTACAAGGGGATAATAGAGTACATTAGGTAACTATTTTCTGAATTCTTGAACAGGTCTGATGATGAAATAACATACTCACATGATTATGAGTAGGATGATCTATCTGTCGCCATAGAGGACATTGAAATAGATGTGATTCACATGTTCGCAACTCCATCAGAATATAGAGAGCATTCTAACACTGCTCCTAACAATGTTGATATTCCCGAAGTAGAGGAGGTATCCCTTCCCTAACTCATTGATGAATAAAATGGTATTTTCTTAGGCCTGGAAGAAATTCAGAGACTACAAGATAGGATTCTCCTTCTGCGGAGAGAGGAAGATGAAAGTTCCACTAATGATTCACTAGAGTTTGGTCCACATATAACTAACAATGACTTTGATAATGACGATCTAACTCTTATTGATCTAAACATCAAAGAGATAGACTTAACAGAACATGTCATGTCAGTTAATAGTCTTGACACTGACACAATGCTATCCTTCCCAAAATCTGACTCCTTATCTTTAATAAACCCGAACCTAATTGATTGGACTAATACAGATCCTACTCCTATCCTAGACTTCCCTAATGACTACACTTTGGCTTGATACCTAAATGATTGTGAACCCTACCCTTCTTCCACCAATGCAAGGAGTGTGAACATGTCATAGGAGGATATCAAGTTTCTCAGTCACAAATTGAAAAATAAAAAGGAGAAAAGAACTGATGGTGAAAACCACGTTGTGGCAATGTCAGATTCTAAAATAGTAAAAACAAAAGATGTATCTGATGGTGAAAACCTCTCAAAGGTGCCAAAAGATGAGATTCTTGATATCCTCCCTGAGCACTTCCAAAAAAGATCTTCAGTTTTGGTAGAACCAACACAACCGGTTAACTTGGGCACAATTGAAGTTCCTCAAATTGTTCACCTCACACAATATCTATCAGACAAGGAGAAGATACAATTCACTGAGCTCCTGAAAGAGAAAAAGATCAAATTTGCATGGTATTACACAGATATGTATGGGCTGGACCCTGAATTGATATGCACCATTTGTCTATAGCTCCTGGGATCAAACCCGTGAAATAGAAACTAAGAAAGATGCATCCTCATGTTGCATTACTAGTAAAAGAAGAGCTAGAAAAATCATTGAAAGATGGATTCATCAGAGTCATCACTTACGCAGGATGGATTTCTAATGTGGTCCAATATCTAAATCAAATAAATCTATTAGGATCTATACAGACTTTAGAGATTTAAACAAAGCATGTCCTAAAGATGATTTTCCACTACCAAACATTGATATGATCATAGATCTAATAGCAGGCTACCAAATGTACTCATTAATGGATGGTTTCTTAGGCTATAGCCAAATTAAAATTTCTCTTAAAGATTAATAGAAGACCACATTTGCATGTGCACAGGGAACCTTTTGCTAGAACGTTATGTTGTTTGGGTTAAAGAATGCAGGTGCAACATACCAAAGAGCTATGACTACTATATTCCATGATTTGATGCATAAAAACATGGAGGATTACATGGATGATATCTTAGCTAATTCAAAGGAAAGGACTACTCATATTTATGAATTAAGGAATATATTGGATCGTATGGAACAATTTCAACTCAGGCTCAATCCAAAGAAATGTGCCTTTGGGGTCCAATCAGGAAAGCTCCTAGGATTTATTGTTTCAGCAAAAGGAATAGAGGTAGACCCTGAAAAAGTCAAAGCTATACTAGAAATGACTCCTCCATGCAACATTATTCAAATGAGGACATTACAAGGGAGACTCCATTTAATCAGAAGGTTCAGGTCACAACTTGCAAATAAAGCACAACCCTTTACCAAATTTCTACACAAAGGTGTCACCTTCAAATGGGATGAACATTGTGAAAACAACTTCAAAGAATTAAAAGAGTACCTGGCTACTCCTCCTATTCTTATGACACCCATTCATGGAAATCCATTACTCCTATATATTTCAGCTACAGCTACATCGCTAGGGGTATTTCTGGCATAAGAGGATGAAACTAAAAAGGAAAGAGCAATCTACTACATCAGTAGAACACTAATATCTTATGAACTCAATTACAACATAATTTAAAAAGCATGCTTAGCAGTTGTCTTTGCATCATAGAAATTGAGACATTATATGCTATCACATATGGTAAGGCTCATTTCAAAGATAGATCCTTTAAAGTACCTCCTAAGAAAGATAGCATTAACAGGATGACTGGTAAAGTGGGTCCTTATTCTGAGAAAATTTGACATTGAGTACATGGATCGAAGGGCTATTAAAGGACAAGTCCTCACTGATCAGTTAGCTAATTCACCACTCCAAGATAATGAACCTTTGAGAATTGAGTTCCCTGATTAAGCAATTATGCATCTAACTGAGTATCCATGGAAGATGTACTTTTATGATTCTTTCACGCAACAAAGTTCTAGAGTAGGAGTTCAATTAATAACTCCTCAAGGCTACAAAATACCCAAGTCCTACAAATTGTTGTTTCCATGCACAAATAACATTTTTGAATATGAAGCATTGGTAAATGGTCTTAAACTTGCTATGGAATGGAATATTGTGGATTTACATGTGTATGGTGACTCCCATCTCATTATCAATCAAGTAAATGGATATTATCAGACGAAAGATAAGAAATTGATACCCTACAAGCAACTGGTAGATGACTTAAAGAAGTACTTTGTCTTCATCAGATTCCAGAAAGTACCCAAAATAGAGAATAAAGTTGCAGATGCTATGGCTACACTGGCATCCATGTTACAATTAGAGGAACATCAATTCCGCTATGACTTCTTGGTGGAAGAATTATCCTACCCAACCTTTGATACACCTGAATACCAAGTAATTTGTGCTTTAAACACCCAAGACCAATCTCGATATGCTAAGATCATCGCTTACCTAACTAACCAAACCATACCTAATGATCTATCTGGGAATGAAAAAAGAGCCTTAATTAGGACAGCATCACGTTATGCCCTCATTACTAATAACTTATATAGACAAGGTCTCAATGGTACACTTCTTAGATGTTTAGAACACGAAGAGTCAGATCGCACATTAAAAGAAGTCCACGAAGGTGTATGTGGATCTGTTAGAATTAATCTTTCCTTAGTTGTTATATTCACTAGGATAAACCAAGGTATCCTTTATTTTATTCTTGTAATCTTAGATATTCCTCCTTATGAGGCATCCTACACTTGTCTCACACACTAGTGAAATGTGGCATACACAGAATTGGGAGTTACAATGTAACTCCTTTCTCACATCTCTATTAAAGAGATGGTTCCCCTTCTCTTTTCCATCCCCCATTCATTCTCTCACATGAGATACTTCTTCTTCTTGGATATCTTTGTATGATCTTTTTTCTCACTCTCTCTCATTCTCTTTCTTAGGCATTTTTTGCCACATTCATTAATATCACGAGGGTTTTTTTATGCTTTTCCCCCTTCAAAATCTTGTCTCCTTGTTTCATTGTGCTTTGGTGAATGCTCCTAGCTTTGTGTTTATTCATGGTAAACTCTCTTTTCCTTGCTCATTGATTAAACAATTTCCTAACTCTATATTTTGTTATTATTATTTTAACATGGTATCAGAGCAGGTTGGTTTAATCGTGTTTTGAGTGTGTAGGTGAAGGAGCTACCATATCTTGGAGCACTCCAAAATCGGAGACTCTTGAGAGAGTTTTTTTTTGCTAGTATATTTTTTTTACTAATCTAATTAAGTGAATAAAATAATTGTAATTCTATTTAGGTTTGGCTGGTTTACCGCCAAACCCGATTTTATATAGTTGGTTACCTTTTATTAACGTATTTTATACAAATTTTTTATTATCAATATCTCAATTCTTTTTGAAAAAAGAAATATAACTCAAATTTAAATCTTAATTTTCTCATATTATTTTTGTTTATTATATTAAATCTAGTTTTTTATTATTATAATTTAATGTTTAAAAGTTTAGTTCAAATTTCGATTCATGCCTTATAGAATATTTTTAAAAATTGCTATCATTGGTTCTAAATTTAGGTTCATACATTTTTTTAAAATTATATCATTTAGTTTCTATAAAATTACATTCTAACTTTATTCCTTTCTAATTTAAGTCTCTGTTTCTTATCATTGCATGCATTTTTTTTGTGCATTTTCTCTGTTATCATTTCAGTTTTTAGGGATTCGAATTTCTCCAGTCTTTTAATTTATATTTGCATTCAATCTTTAGCAGCAGCTATCATCAATATTTTCATCTTCTTGTTTCACAGTACCCTTTTTTTCTGATCTGCATTTGGCCGATTGCCTTTTATATGCAAAAATGTTCTATCTTGGCAATTAAATACAATGTATTCATAATATTTTTTAAATTCTGCATGTAGAGTAGATCTAGCTTTTTGGATATTGTAGCCTGGATAATCTTTCTCTACCAATTAGAGAGAATATTAGGCTATAATAACCCAAAGGGTAAAATCTTAATGATTTTTCAATTTTATTGTATATAAGTTCCATCTTGGCAGGAATAGTCGTTGTCTTGATAATCTGGATACAAGGTTGTCTACATCCCATCACAATAAAGCCTCATTTTTCTGTGAGGACTTTTGGGTGTATTCACATATTTTTATGGTTGTTTTTAATACAGACACAACTTGTTATTCTTTTATGATTATGCCTATCTGTATGTGTTGCTTCATCAGTCATTTTCTTTTGTGAATCATAACTATCTTTCATCTACAAAGAGGAGGGCTGTTGTTTGTAGGTCACCCAAATATCGACTCATTCCACTGTCTTCCTACACTCTGCCTTCACCCCTCTACTGGTCTGCTGGTCCAGCGGCTGCACCCTTATCCCTCTGCCACCATTTTCACCACTGTTGGTCTTTACCATACTCTGTGCTATCTCACATCTCCTTTCTCATTACCGCCGACCCCTATTGTATTGATCTCTGTTGGGGACAACATTGGCATCCTCGCTGCTCACATTCACATTTGGAGTTTGCACCTTCACCGCCCATGGTGCACCTAGAACTTGCCATTGATTTCTAAATCTTACAGTCTGTGGTCCCCGTTCTGCTCACCCATACACCCCTCTGCCAACACCACCAGAGCCGTCGCCACCTTACACCCCTCTGCCGACACCCTGCCTTATACCGCAGAGCTAGAATAATTAACGCGGGTTCATGTTAGGGCTTTTTTTTCCTCCAAATGCCCAGTTTCATTTATCTCATTTTAGTTTTTAATTCTATTTAAATTTAGCTTTGTTTAACTTCATAGTTTAGTATTTTAGTTAGTCGATTCATATTTATTTGTTTTTAGTTTTTTTTTAACATTATAATAGTTTTTAGTTTAAAATAGATTTTTTCATATTAGATTTAGTTTTTAAATCTTAGTTTATTTTTTCGGCTCATTATTTAGTTTTCTAAATAGAATTGTTTCAGTTTTAATCTTTTAGTTTAAATCGTTTCTTAGATTTAGTTTTTTAATAATCTTTAACATAGATTTAGTTTATCGCCTTTTTTTTAATAGATTTAGTTTTTTAACTTAATCTTAGTTTTTAATTAATTGATATATTTCAATAGATTTAGTTTAAATCTTTAGTTTCTTTTAATTATCATAGTTTTTTTTAGTTCTAGTTTTTAATCTTTCCTTAGTTAGTCGATAGAATTATATAGTTTTAGTTTTGAATAATTTTTAGTTTTAAATTATATAGTTTAAATATAGTTTCCGGTTTAATCCTTTAGTTTAATCATTTTTTTTAGATTTAATTTTATTTTTATTATCTTTAAATAGATTTAGTTTTTACTTTATCATAGTTGTCATTTTTTTAAGATTTAGTTTTAATTCTTTTAGTTTTTTAATTAGATTTAGCTTAATATAGTTTCAACTTTAATATCTTAGTTTAATTCGTTTTAGATTTAGCTTTTTTTAATCTTTAAATAGACTTAGTTTAAAATAGTTTTAATTTAATATTATAGGTTATCTAGTGCATTTTGTTAATGATTTAAGTTTTTAGATTCTATTTGTTTCTAACGTTTCTCTGCAAGTTCAAAGTTTTTTTTCGTTCTGCATGCAATAGATTTAGTTTTTTCTTCTCTTTCCTGTACAAGTTCTCGTTGTTATCTGTTAATTCATAATAGATTAACCGAGGTCTGTTAGCTTTTAGTGCTTTTAGTTGCATTTTTTTCTCTGGTGTTCATTTTTTTTTCCCTTGCATGCCCCTTTGGCATAAGCTGTTATAGCTTTCTGCTAGTGCATGCAAGTGCATTTAGTTTATTTTTTAGTTCTTTTCTGTTTTCTGTTAAGGGTTCTCTATTTTTTTCCTAGTTTAGATCTTCGTATTTCATCATGACTACCCTGATGCCAGAAATTAAGTTAACCAGTACAAATTATCGTGCATGGAAAATGCACATGACTTTCATCTTTAGATTTAGACACATTTTAGATATTGCTACTGATGCCAGTTCAAAACCAGCAGCCACTGCTCCTCAACCTAACCAAACTAATTGGCAGAATAAAAATAAGGAAGCACTTGGTTTAATCGGGTTCTCCTTAAGTCGCAAATTGTATGTCTTAATTTCTACTTGTACAGAAGCCCATCAGGCTTGGGACATCCTGAAAAATACCTATGACAGTGCAGATGAGACTCAAAAAATCCAGCTTCAAGACCAACTTGAAGACCTCAGGTAGACCGACTTCAACTTTGTTGATGATTTCTTGCTCAAGTTTGATTCCATTAGAGTTTTACTAACTAGTTTACAAGTTCCTCTTTCTGATTTAAAGATAATCCACATAATTATTCGTAAATGTTTGCCTAGACAGTTTCAACAGTTTATTACAAATATTTACTCTCAGTTAGCTATTCCTTCTTTAGCAACTCAATTAACTAATCTTCAATGAATCAGGAAATTTGATTGGTACCGGTGAGCAGACAAAAGGTAACTTATTCTATCTAAATGATACTAACACCACTTGCTTAATGGCTAGAAATGAAGACATATGGTTGTGGCACAAAAGATTGTTTCATGTGAGCTTTGACAACATGATAAAGATAAGCAAAAAGAGAAATATAAGAGGCTTACCGACGATGACCAAGCCCGACAATATCATGTGTAATAATTGTCAAAAGGGTAAAATGACAAAGTCTAGTTTCAAAAGAAAAACCCATACATCTGATGCCATTCTAAAATTATTCCATACTGACCTATGTGGACCCATGAGGATAAAGAGTTATTATGGTGATAGATATTTTATTCTCTTTGTTGATGATTACTCTAGAATGATGATAGTAATATTTCTAAAAGAAATTTGAAGCATTCAAGATGTTTAAATGGTATAGAGCAATGGTTGAAAAACAAAGTGGTAAAGAATTGAAATGCTTAAGATCAGATAGAGGAGGGGAATTTATTTCAGATGAATTCACTAACTTTTGTAATGGGCATGGCATCAAAAGACAGGTCTCTACACAAAGAACACCATAAAAAAATGGAATTGTTGAAAGAAGGAATAGATCCACAGTTGATTGTGAAAGGACTTTAATGATAGAGAAAGGAATCACCCAAATCTTCTAGAGGGAAGCTGTCAGTACTGTTGTTTACACATTGAACATAGTACAATTGAAGAAAGACACCAAGAAGACACCTTATGAGCTATGGTACGGATATACACCCAATGTAGGTTACTTCAAAAATTTTGGCAGTCAATGTTATATCTTAAAAGATGATAGAAATGGAAAGCTTGACTCCAAGAGTGATGAAGGAATCTTTCTAGGGTATTCCACCAAGAGAAAGGCTTATAAATGTCTCAATAAAGCCTCTAAAAAAATTGTTGAAAGTGCAAATGTAAAGATAGATGAATTTGCAAAGAAGAATGAAAAGGAAAGCAAAAAAGAACCAGAGGAATACAATAGTTTTGTTTACAATGAAGAACCTGACACTCTACCTAAGAAACTATGTAGAGCTCCCGAGCAACAAATCATTGCACCCGAGCATCAGGCTGTAAATACCGACAATCAAGATATTGCTCAAGATGATGTACAAAGCGATGGAGATCAGAATGAAGGACACAATGATGATCAAGATGATAGACTAAGATCTGAACCTATACTTTCCAAATATGTCAGAAGGAACCATCCATAGAACCAGATCATTGGAGATAAAAAGGATGGTATGAGAACCAGATGTAAGTCTCTAAACACAAGATGTCTTATTTGTGATTTTGAGCCAAAATCTATCAATGCTGCACTTGATAATGATGAATGGATAAGTGCTATGAATGAAGAGATTGAGAAGATTGAGAAAAACAAGACATGGACACTTGTACCGAGACCAAATGACAAGAATTTCATCGGTACAAAATGGATATTTAGAAATAAACTGAATGAGAATTGAGAAGTCACCAAAAATAAAGCAAGACTAGTATGCAAGGGGTATGCACAAGAAGAAGGGATTGACTATGGAGAGACCTTTGCACCCATTTCTAGGCTAGAAGGAGTGAGAATATTACTTTCTTATGCTGCATGTAAAGGATTCAAGGTATACCAAATGGATGTCAAGTCTACATTCCTAAATGGAATACTTGAAGAAGAGGCATACATTGAACAACCAGAAGGGTTTTTTGATCCAAACAAGAGGGACATGGTATGTAGATTACACAAAGCCCTATATGAATTGAAACAAGCACCCCGAGCCTGGTATGAAAGACTTCATTCCTATCTCATAAGTATTGGATTTGTAAGGACTAGTGAAAACAGTAATCTTTATTTGAAGGAAGATACTGATGCTAACATTTTGATTGCTTAGATATTTGTTGATGACATCATATTTGGAGGCAATGATATTCTATGCAAATCATTTGCAGATGAAATGAGTAAAGAGTTTGAGATGTCTATGTTTGGAGAGATCAATTTCTTTCTTGGTCTACAGATCATGCAACAAGATGAAGGTATTTTACATACACAATCCAAATACATCAAGGAAGTGCTAAAAATATTCAAGATGGAAGATTCCAAACTAGTTGGAACACCGATGGCAACTAGATGTAAGCTAACAAAGGAGGACAAGTCATCAGAGGTAAATCAAACTTTGTACAGATCAATGATTGGAAAACTCATGTATGTTGTACATACTAGACTAGATATTGCACATGTAGTAGGAATAGTTGCAAGATTTTTTTCTAATCCCAGGGAATCAAACATGACTTCTGTGAAAAGAATTCTAAGATATCTGAAGAATACCGAGGAATATGGCTTATGGTATAGAAGAAAGGAAAATTTAAACTTAAGGTCTTTACCGACGCTGATTGGGCTAGAAATATCGATGACCGAAAGAGCACAACTGAAGGAGAATTATTTATGGGTGACATACTTGTCACATGGATTAGCAAGAAGCAAGGATGCATCTCGCAGTCTACTACAGAAGCAAAGTATGTTGCTTCTGCTGCAAATTGTTCAAATATTGCATGGATTAAATAGTTACTGGAAGGTATGCATATGAAAATTCTTGAACCAATAATTATATGTTGTGATAATACAAGTGCAATAAACATTTCCAAGAATCCAGTCATGCATGCTAAAATAAAGCATATTGCCATCAAGTATCATTATTTGAGAGAACAAGTTCAAGCAAAGGAGGTGATACTTGAGTATGTGAAATTAAAAGAATAATTGGCTGATATCTTCACCAAGCCACTGCCCAAGGATGCATTTGAGTACTTGAGAAAGAGACTAGGGGTCAGACCCTTGTCTACTGGTCAGTAAATGACTAGAAGGCTGCATCAGCTACATATTATCAGAATATCTTTTATTTTAATGCAAGCACAGAGATGGACTTCAAAGATAAATCTATACACAACAAGGTATTTATCTACTCCAAGAACCAGAGTTAATGTATTGCCGATGGATTGAGAAATTCAAAGATTATATTATGGATAGAAAGGATTTGTTTGGCATTACTGTGAAAAATATTTGTTTGGCATTACTATCAAAGGGAGAGATTATATCCATTATTACTTCAGGGAGAGATATTATCACTTCAGGGAAAGATATTATCACTTCAGGGAGAAATTATATCCATGGGAGAGATTATACATCTGGGAGAGATTATATCCATCACAATTATCTAGAGGGAGAGATGTAACAAGAAACAGAGAGTACATACAAAGGAAGAGAATTGCTGACAAGAGACATCACAAGAAAAGAGAACAGTGAAAAGGAGAGAGTTTGACATAGAAGAAGAACACATCACATCAGAGAAAGAAAGATTCTACATCTATCCAGTGAAGGGGTTGAAGACAGAGAGAAAGCTGCAAGAATCAAATCTAAGCTTATTTGAGCTTACCGAGAACCAGATATTTGTATCGGTATAGTACATAAGATTAGTAGTTTGATGAACTTCAACTGTTATATTTCATATTGTATTAGTGATAATATAGTTTGATAATGTAGTGTGTTTCCATCAATGCAAAAGGGAGAGATTGATGAACTATAACTGATTGAATACTTGAAGATGTTAAGTTGATGATCATGCAAGGCATTAAATCAGTTAATGTATTGTATTGTCATTGATGTCAACTTGATATAATCTATATGGTCATGGACATACTACCAAAGACTTAATAGATCCAATAAATCAAAGGCTATGCTTTTAGTAATGCATATAAGTCAAGTATTCACAAAGTGACTATACACTGACAAAGTGCACACCGACGGTCAGAGTAAAAGAGAAAAGTCACAGTGTTACCCGATGAGAAAATGCACAGTATTACCAATGAGCAAAGTCACAGTGTTGCCCGATAAGAAAAGCAAAGAGTAACCTAATAGATAGAATTATAGTGGTTCCCAACGGATGGAGATCCCAAAGACAACTAAAGTCACATCGATGGAACAGTTAGTTATCACCGATGACTAACTGAATTATTGACCGACAGAATAGAGAGTTCAGAAAAGACAAAATGCTTAGCTGTCAAGAGCTAAAAATAGAATTAACTGATACTTATCATTGTTTTAATCAACAAGATAAAGTCGAGGATAAGTAAAGGATTTAAAGCTGCTTTGTCTAGTTGGAAAGAAGATCTCTACAAGATAAAACTGGAGTTTTATTTAAATCTTATTGGCAAGAATTGTGGATCACACCAAGATCAAGAAAGCTAAGAAATGGTGAAATCATGTCTATAAAGAGACAACCCAATTCATTATGAATGGTGGGGTGAAAGAGAAGAGAAAAGAGAATAGATGTTGAAGAGATTCTGAAGAAGAAGAAAGTCTTCATTCAGACCTGATCAACAAGCTGAGGAAAGAGCTAGATTCTGCAGACACCGACGAATGGTGAAACAACATCACAGAGCAGAACGGTGTGGAGAAAAGATATTGAATTGATTGTATTAATCAAAGAGGTAATGTACTTACAATAGATCTGGAAAAAATTTAATTCAAGTTATATGTGTGAACAGATCATTTTACTATTTTAGTTTAACCATTGAAGCTTCAAGTCTCTTAACCGAGCAGGACTTAAAAGTATTTTGTAATTGAGATACATCCCAAGGAGTATCAAAAAGTTTGATCATAGAAAGTAGCATTGGATATGCCCGATACCTATTGACAGGCCAAGTGAGTGTTTGATCAAGGATGGTAGCATTAGATGTCAGATACTAAGTAAAAAACTATCTTTTAAATCCTCTAACAAGGTCACACCTAACAGTGTATTTTTAACCTTTAACAGGGTTGTCTCTTAACCGAGCTCACTTCAGAATAGTGAAAATTTGGGGTACCGATCCCAGTGGTTTTTCCCTTAACAGGGTTTCCATGTTAAAAATCCATGTGTTATGTGTCTATGTTTCATTACTTGATTGTTTTGCATTTCACATAAGTTATTCTGGATTGATCGGTATACACTAGTTATTTACTGAATTTTGGTAAATAGAAAGACTGCTTATCGGTAAACATACAGAAGAAGGTTTTACAAAGCATTCTGACAAGTAGTAATTTGTTATAAGTATTTCAATGCATTCATCTTGTAGGACTGAGTATAACTAGAGGCTTAAAAGTGGTACTAAGTTTGAAGGGTTGATTTAAGGATTAATTTTTGAGGCCACTGATTCACCCCCCCCCCCCCCCCCTCAGTTATTACTAACAATTATATCCTAATTCTTCAAATGGACACAAATACATCATTATGGCCACTGAGTATTTCACAAATTGGGTCGAAGCCATGTTGCTGATCAAAGCCACTGGCAAACAAGTGGCCATGTTCATCTTGAACTACATTATTTGTAGATATGGGATACCCTCTTCAATTGTAACAGACAATGGGGGCCAATTTAAAAACCAAGACATCAAAGACCTTTGCACACAGTTTCATATCACTTAGCATTGTTCCTCAATATATTATCCTCAAGGTAATGGACAGGTTGAGGCATCTAATAATAATATTCTCAAAATCCTACACAGAACTGTGAGTAAGTCTGGCATAGACTGGAATTTACAATTAAATCTGGCACTTTGGGCCTACAAAACAAGCATTAGAACACCAATTGGAGCCATTCCATTTTCTCTAGTCTATGGCATGGAGGTAGTATTACCTATTAAGGTTGAAATCCCATCTTTGTGGGTATCTTTACAAGGTCTTTTTACTGATGAACAATACCGCATCGATAGGGTGAATGCACTAGAATTACTTGATGACGCGGGTAATAGGTTTTTGATCATCTAAAAGTGTACCAAAAATGCATGTCAAGAGGGTACAATAAAAATTTCAAACTACAACACTTTCAAGTGGGGGATCTTGTTCTAAAAGAGAATCCTAAGAACTAGCCTAATAAAGAACAGAAAGGAAAGTTTGAACCAAACTGGTTGGGACCCTATGTCATTACTACAACTTTTAGGACTAGAGCTTATCAGTTGGCTACACCTGAGGGAGTTGTTCTCCTAGATCCCATTAATACTCTACATTTAAATCATTTCTATGCTTAATGTCTGGCTAGCAGAGCCTATGCAGTGAAAGTCTCAAAAATACCAAAAAAATCAGAAAATTGATCCTGAAGAAATCCAAAAATAGTGGAAAAAGTCTTGAACAAAGGTATCCTTGGTGAAAACATGGCAAACATGTGCCTTGATACTACAAAAACATTCAAAAAAAAATTTTGAAAAGGAGAAAAGTGCCTTGATGAAAACCTGGCAAATAGGCATCTTGGTAGCAAAAAGAAGAAGCTTTACCGAGTGGTGAAAACCTGGCAAACATGCATCATTTGAACTATGTGCTCTATCTATAATTACACTAACAACCCTAAACTTCATATCTCACACCTATGCTATTTGGTGACTCTGATTCCTTACACATGTCATATCCTTGCTTGGGATTTTTCTGCATTTGCATCTTAGGAATAGTCATTCTGCACTGGGGGCATATTTTCTAGCTTGGTCAGTTCACATCTGCTAGGTTGTCCTGAGCATCTTTTCTAGGATGGTTCACCCCTCTAAAATGGGTAACAGACATCACACTAGTGTTTCTCAAACACTTGACATACAGGACCTTAAAAATAGAATAGTGTTTTTCAACACTTTACACAATGTTTCTAAGACATTACATGGATTGCAATTATTGACATGATTACTTTCGCATGCACTCAAACAGGAAAATATATTGCTTACATTCCCAATTCTGATTGATGAATCTCTTCTGCGCTTGAAAAATGAGTCAATAGTATTTTTCAATACTACTTAAACACCCAGACTGATCTTGGTTTGATTATGACTCTTTTATGTTCCAATGATGTTTTACCTAGGGGCATATAAGCAGTTATAAGTTTTCTTTGATTGATTCTCAATTGATGGTTGTTATGTCTTCTGAGTTACTCCATGACATCTATGCAAAGACAAAGAGTTGCAAGGATAGGGGGATAACATTTTCTTGGTTTTCTGCGTATGGTGATTGTCCCAAATTATCCTATAAATTTCACCTAACCTGGATTTTTATGGTAAGAGCTGCCAACATAAGTGGATAGCTGCATATATCTTGATCTTTGTTATGTGTAAACTATGGTGAAGTTGAAACAATTTCCTTGTCTATTTTCTAACTTAGATTCTCACTAAGGTGTATGAAACATAATGTACCCAAGGATATGAATTTTCAAGGTCATTACAGGTCACATATCTTACATTACACTTACACAGAATCTGATATAATAAAAGGAAGGTGACTAACTTGTTATCCTGGCTTTTATGCCTTGATACGTAAGTTTATTTCTGACATTACATCCAATAAACATAGTATTCATACTTTCACAATATTAGTGGGTATTAGTGATTGTTGTACTATCAGGTGGTATCCGTTCTAAAAAGTGCCCAATGATGATAAAAGTGTTACAATATCTACAAATCAGTGACAGTCCTAAGAGTCCGCATGTAGATGCATTTAGACATTGCATGATTCATTTTAAAAAGAAAGAAACAGTATAAGGGATTTGAGCTCAAAATGATTTCTAATTTTATTCATAAATCCAAGTTAATTACATCGTCAAATATTACTGATATCAATGTTGTTGCACATCCATGGCATACATTCTCATTCATAATTGAGAAAAGAGGAAAATACAAAAATAAAGCATTCATGCATTGCATTTAATTTTTACATCCTAAGTGCATCCATACATATATTTTCATAAGAGAAAATTTTCAAAAAACATTCATTTACATATTCATTTAGTATCATTTGAAACACATTCATTTCAGTCATCAATCACAGAGCATAAATGATGTCATCACATATCTAAATCTAACTCATCAAGAGACCAAGGATATAAATCACATGTGTATCAAATATAAACATCTATCAAAGAAAAGAGAACCTATGAACATGTCAGAATTAGGAACAGCTGCATCAGATATATATCAAATCATAGAAACAGATCAAAATTATGAAACTGTCTACAAAAAGAGTATCAGATCAAGAACCGCTATCTTAGATATATCAGGAAAGGATCAGATCAACAATATGGAATTGTCTACACAAAGAGTATCTAAGTATCAATATGAATTAGATATACATGTATACATATTAGGGTACAAAAGAATGATCTCCAAAATATCCAGATATACAATATGGTCTAACAAAAATGATACACGAATGACACATCATGTATGACTCCCATGCTCTCCCTGATCTGGAGGAGGAGGATGAGGTGGTACAAATGGAGTTGTTGGTGGTGGCATGGCCTCCTCTGACTGATGATCCAAACATGAAAAAGATGTATATCTTTGCCCCTCTGGTACTGTCGCATGATATAAAGAATAATAGTATGTATCTCTCTACCCCTGGTGTACTGCAGTACGAGCCTGTATATCTCTCTTTTCTCTGAGTCGCTCAAGCTATGCATCTCTATCTGCAAGAAAAGCATCAGCTATGGTGATCCTAGCCACTAATGTGGCAATCCTGGCCCTGAGCTGCTCCTACTCTTTCTCCTGCTCACACTGTGATAAGGGATCTCCATCCCTGCCAGACCCCTACCAGTATCCTTCCCTAAGGGCCTATCCCACTTCCTCTACCTTTGCTGATCTTTGGTCAACAAAGGACCTGGATCCATCTGAGGAGCCACAAATCTAAACCGAGTGTGCCTGCCACTACTACTAGCCACCTCTCTGGTACCACCCATAGCTCTACCCTCTATCATTTGTATCATCATCATCATCAAGACCCTATCCTCTATCTAGGGGTTCCTATCTCCCTCCATTTCTGCCTCCATCCCTACCTCTAGCTCCTCTGTCCCTCTGGGCTCCTCCTCAACCTTTGGCTGGTCGATCCTCCACAGGATCATAATCCAATGGGTCCTCAATCTGAGGAACCGCCTCTGCTAGATCTGTAAACTGGGGCACTGGGTACTGTCTCATCTCCGTAAGATATCTTGTTGAACAACTTGCATCAACTACATCAAGTCATAGATCCCATGACACTGCTACCATCTCTACAATGGCCCTCTAAGTATTCTCATACCCAAACTGTCATCCCCATAGTGGTGTCTCATCATGTATTTGTGTATACATAGTAAGATCCTAGCATCTGCCCTATAATCGGCCATACTACCTCAGCACACGGGTCACCAAAAATTGCTTAATGATGTATCTCATACGCCCAATCAGATACCTACTCTAGAACATATAAGTCATCTGGCGCCTGTCAGATCCCCACTCCTCACAATCCAGGTATGGCCACCATACTACTACAGTAATATCATCCAACACCCAGCGCCAATACTCCACCTTTCCCAGATGGGGTTGTTGTATCCAACTAGAATACATATAAACATACGGCTACTCTGCTGCTTGCTGCCTATCCACTATTGGTTGTGTCACTGGAATGTGCTCCCAGGCCCAGATCTAAAGTATCAAAATACCCACAGTCATGCTCCGTGAGTAATGGTACACAATCTTGTGTAACTCTTGGTACATATGGGCCAGTATGCAACTATGCCATGCAAATCTCTTTCTAGCAACAACCATCTACTCAATCATATCCACCTAGCCCACCATGAATTTGTGTTGTCCACGGACTGGCATCAAGATCCCTCCAATCAAACCTGCTAAATACACAAGAAAATGATCATAATGGTCACACATATAATCCCATGATAGGTACCAGTGAGAAATTGTATCATCTCTAAAAAAGCTTCATGCAATAGCAATCGATGTAGCAAAAGTAGAATCAAACTGGACCTCATGTCCTATCATCAAAACTTTGAGTATCTGCCACATGTCCTCTAGTGTGACTATCATCTTTCCAGTAGGGAGATGGAAGGTGTTGTGCTCTGGAGGCCATCTCTCAGCCAAAGCAGTCAATAGCCCTCGATTTACCCGAATATTGGGTATATCGCTCAAAGCATATAAACCTACACGGGAGACCAACTCAGCCTTGTCACCTATCAAAACTCATGCTAATGCAAGAACGCGACCAGGGTATGGACTCTAGAAAGAGAACCTCCAATAGAACCTATTCATACATAAAAAATTGCCCAAACAAGCTCAAAACAACACTTTATCTAAGGCAACTCAGCAAAAACACTATCAGCTAAGTATTTTGGGCATATGATAGACAAAGATAAACAAACTAGATAGCTAACATGTTAAAAAAACTAGATGCAACTCTGTTCTGACGGGGTGCGCTCATCTTTACCGGATGCGATCCCTGATATTTGGGATGCGATGGGGCATCCAGGATGCGATCCTACTTTATAAGACATGACATGGGATGCCGCATGCGACCCTATTTTTACAGGGTGCAAAATCTTACAAAAATATGACACAAACTATAGCATGGACTGAAAAATCACAAACAGGGTGTGATCCTAGATTTATAGGATGTGACCTGGGATTTTGGGTACCTACAGGATGCAACGCGGGATTGACCAAAAGCGATGCAAAATGCGGGATGCGACACAAAATCTAAATGGCTATAACTTGAGCAAAAATGCATGAAAATAAAAATTGGAAGTTTTACAAACTAGGTTTTTTGGTACTTATCGGAGGTGGGTAGTCAGCTAGACGTTGATGTCAATGACCAAGCTTGAAATTATGCTTCTCCATGGGGACCACCATCGTCTTTGCAGAGCTCTTTGAATTACCAAAGATGAAATTGAAAATGAGTGAGTAAAAAGTACATTTGAGCCTATATATTTGCCTTTTTGAGCTATTTAGGAGCTCCAAAACTCCTCCTAGACAACTAAAACTCATTTTGTTTTCTTTCTGATCAATCAGGAATGAAATCAAATGCACCAAAATTGTTCTACATACCGCAGTAAGTTTTTTACGACAGTTCCTGAAAATGCAGAATTGTTCCATATGTTCTGAAATTTAGTTTTTTGTCAGGTTCTATATCATCAAAATTGCACGTTATCCATCGTAAAAAACTTATCACTACAAATGATGCATCATTCAACAAGAGGGATTTTATTCTTTCCTTCAATTTCATTCCCGAGGGGGCATGATCACACTATCATCAATCAAATTCTTTCTTGAAACAACATTAAAAATGACTTCATTATCAAAAACAACTAAAGGCATGACAACTCCTTGACTAAGTCAAAACTGTTAGATTGAAGGCTTCAGTTCTCACAAGATGGATATCTTATGTCTACTTTTTCTTATATTCTTATTAAAGCTCCTGGCAGCTTTATACTGACCTTCATTCAATCAAGTTCAGAGTCAGTATTATCAATCTTTGGACGACAACCAAGTTCAGGATCGATATCTTTAAGATCTTTTCTTATTGACCTTTGTACGACAATCAAGTTCAAAGTCAATTCTATCAGTTTAGTTCAATCAAGTGCGAGACTGATCTCATCAGGCATTTTGTTTGATCATGAACAAAATTCTCAAACTTTCTGAAGTCAACATCAAAAACTTTCTTTGAATCAATGCGTTGCTCGCACATCAATTCAAAGAGGGGCAAATATAACCACCCTAATTTGGTCTTCTCTAACTATAGACCCTATTTTCCCTAAGTGTGTTCATACCCCCAATTATGTCAAGACAACTCTTCAATCGGTTGACATAATTCTTTTGAAATCAAATTTAATTTCCTAAGTGATTTAATCACTAATTTACATTAATTGCTTTAGCCAATCCAATCAAATCAATTCAATTTAAATCAATTCAAATCAAAACATGGCTAAGGTAATTAATTTAAAAGGAATTAAATGAAATCCTAATTATACCTCATCACTTGCAAAAGCCTATCTTCTAGCCTAATTAATTCAAATTTGGATATAGTCCTAATTAATTATTACAAAAGCAATCAAAAGCTTAAAATGATTAATTAAAATCTCTATTATTGAGTGAATATGTTATTACAGCAATTCATTTCATTAATATTCCCTCTAACCTAACCAATCTCAACTACCTAACCATGAGTTCAAACTCATCCCAACCCCTTCTCACATGCTAATTCTTCTTAATTAGCTAATTAACCCTAATTAGCTAATCCCCCCTCCACTCATGCTCTCTCATCCCATCTCTATCTCCTTAATCACATGCCTTAACCCTTAATCCTAATCTTAAGCTACCCCTAAGCTTGTCACATTCCTAATTTTGTGATTAGGAATTCAACCCTCCCTCTAAAGTCAAAGTTCTCAAGCTTGACCTTAAACCCTCACCCATGCTTCTTAAACCCTCACCCATGCTTCTTAAACCCTCACCCATACCTCATTAATGCTTTCATGAATGAAGAATTAATGTATCTTACACATTCTCTTCCACACTCCACATTAATGAGTCTTACACTCTCATTAATGGCTTCCCTTCTAGAGCTTTCCTCCATTTCTTCCATAAATTGGATTAATTTTGAGCACAAATGGCCCTTAATTTTTAGAGTTGAAAGCATTCTTATGCTGCCCATATTTGGAGAGTTGAAAGAGAAAACCTATGTTGCTCATATTTTAGGGACTTATATTTCATTTTAGCTTATCTCTTATTTGCATTGTTATAATCTTTCATTTTGGGGTTAAAATGGACTTTTCTTGAGCATATTAGATTAATTTCATTTGAATCTTCCATTCTAGGTTGTAGATGTCACTAAAAAATGCATAATTTGAGAGCATATTATTGCATTCTTCAAACTCTTCTTAGATAGGAAGCAATAGGTTTTTTTTGGTGATTTATGTCAAACCCTTGTTTTTTATGATTTTTCACTAATATAATGACCTATTGAAGTGTTGTTTCTTTTTTAACAAGTGCATAAAATCACACACACACATAGGACTCGGTGGTATTATTGGATGTTTGAGGGGTATGAAATTTTATTTAATCCTCATTTGTTTAGTTTATGACTGATTTTTATAGGTATTTAGGGGGCAGGGTAACTTTCATTTTTGCCTCTTAATCTATTTATCAGGGCATGCATGATATTGTTATATGCTTTTTGGAAACATCATACTAACTAGAGACCTAGTATGGTTATGATTACTTCGCGTCATTAAAGTTATTTCTAGACACCTTCATACATTTTTATTTTCTCAATTAAATAGAGACGGAGTATAGAATAAGACTCAGATATTCTCACTTATATTTATTTTATATATCTTTTCTTTACTGATAGAGGTTTTTAATTAATTGTACATGGGTGTAATTATGATTTTAAACTAAGACTAATGATTTTAATGTATTTCCATAGAAACTGAGATAACATTATTTCTCATAAAGATCCACATGAGCAAATATAATTCTGGATAAATGCATTATGTATAAATTAATTTTAGATGTACACATCATAAATAGGTTAAGGTTTGATGTGTATATGTATACCTAATCTTGGTTACATTTCATATATCTATGGGATATATTTACTTATGTTGATCTTGGGAAAGTTGGATTCTGGTACAACTCAATGGTTTTATAGGGAATTGAATTTATTGGAGTTGATGAAAACTCAACCCTATAGCTCCCAAGGATCACCTGCATGCAAACCTGTCAAAGAAAGAGAGAAGAAAAAGATATGGAGGCCAGAAATAATATATCGATGAAAGAGGAAACATCATGTGAAAAAAATGGAGAGAAACTTCTCAATGTAATTGAATCATCAATAGTTAATAATTACAAAGAGATCAAACCTTATAAAGGTGATCAAAACCCTAAAAAGGAAAAACCTAGGTTGCATGATAATAATTAATAAAAAAAATTATTATATGCCTAAAGTTTAGCTTAAGTAAACTAGAGATAATACTTAACTTAGTAATTAAATTAAAATGATTTAATTAATAAGTGAAATAACTTATTACTCTAACACCCCCCTTAAGATAAACTTAGGGAGAAGATAAAAACCTAGAAACAACTATTAAAAGCAGGAAATGGGTCCTGACAACAAGGCCTAATCAGGTACCCAAGTATAAGAAATATCTGTAAAAAGGAGAAAAGGAGACAACCCAGTGGGAAAAACCCCTCTCCAAAAAGAGATGAAGACTAGTGAAGGACTGAGGAAGCCTCCAAACTAGATAATTTCCCAGAAAATAGGAACAAAGGAAGAACATGAAGAACACCACTGAAGCATGAAGCTACAAATAATGTCAAAGAATAATTGGTGGAACCTCCACTGTAATAGAACATGATCAGGTAGAGAAGACTATAATCTGCATGAGTGCCCTCAATTGACACTACCTGAATCAAGATGGAAAACAAAGGAAAACATCGTAACTCAAAGATAAAAAATGACAAAAAATACAAAAGTCTAAAGAGCTGATCAAAAGATGGAAGGATGCCTCCAAAATAGGAATGAAAGAGTGTCCATATGGTAAATGATCCATCTCACCAAAATGCATAGGTACCAGCCACTGCATCCGCCTAGTACATTGGAACAAATATTGAATACATAGCTCACTCCATCGAACCAAGGAAGCATTAGAACCAACAAGAGATACCCCCCATAATGCTAAGAAAGGAGAGACATGATAGGTACACCGAAAGAGACTGCCAAGAACAACTAGATGATGAAGACCCAAAAACATAGGAAGTGTTGAAGAATGTACAAACACATATAAAGGATGAAGTCGTCGAAGGATCACTCTCTTGACACACATAATGAGGCTAATTTTTTAGAATGAATACTCACTTGACAAAGGTAGATCAACCCCCCCCCCCATGGAACTTTATAATGTAGTGTGAGCACAAACAGACACATAAATGTGCAAAATCCCAAGCTTGCAATAGATGACACTTTATCTTAGTGCGTTTGCAAAAAAAATTTATATAAATAGATGTATACAATGCTAAAGAATGAAAAAAAAATATAGGATCATAAGTAACAGCTAAAAATGAGTCATCCCATGCAAGGAAAATGATCCCAAGACCTAAAACATCCAAGATATTCACTAGATTGCAATAAAAGAAAAAAAGAAAAAAAAAACCTGAATAAAATGTACTTGGAGTAGCTTCTAGAAATGGGACTCATACATGAAGAAAGAGCACATAACCAACTTTCCAATGATGTGCAAAAGTTAGAAAATGGAGCCCAGATGAGCAAGATATGGCTCCCAAAGTGCAAAACATAACCCTGACTTTGACTGGCAAAAAACCATGCAAGAAAGCAAAATCATAAAACCAAACCTACAAAATTAGACTAGGATTTGAACCAGCTTTTCGATGATATCTCATTTGGCCAATAACGCCTCCATTTGCTCAAGATACCAGCAAAAAACCAAAGAGGGCTCCAATACATGAAGAACCCCAAGAAATCTCAGCTAAATCTATCGAAACTCCACTAAGTCTGGTGAGGCCGCTAAATATGGTGGGACTACCAAAAACTTGGCCAAAATTGGTAGAGGTAACAAGAAAAAAAAAAATTTTAAAAATTGGTTTGGTTCGCCGCCTCAAAAATCATGCCCAGAAAGGGGTCGTACGGGCAAATGTTTTTTTACCTCAGAATGCAACTATGTCCAAAATGGACATGCCATATATGAAAATAAGGGGCTTTGGGCCTTTTGAGTGCAACCATGAGGTTCATTTGACCACAACCATGAGGTTTGTTTGAGCCCAAAGTGCGCCAAAAGCTAACTCCCCCCAGATCCACAAAAATCTGAAATAGAAAACCCATTGAATACATAGATATGAAGAACAAGGACAAATATCTCATGAAGAGAACATGTGCATGAAGATTTGAAGCTCTGATACTATATTGGAGTTGATGAAAACTCAACCCTATAGCTCCCAAGAATCACTTGCATGCAAACCTGTCACAAAAAGAGAGAAGCAAATGCTACAGAGGCCAAAAATAACAAATCGATGAAAGAGGAAACATCATGTGCAAACAATGGAGAGAAAATTCTTAATGCAATTGAATTATCAATAA
This sequence comes from Thuja plicata, assembly GCA_018584345.1. Lineage (NCBI taxonomy): Eukaryota > Viridiplantae > Streptophyta > Pinopsida > Cupressales > Cupressaceae > Thuja > Thuja plicata. The sequence goes on from MU227819.1 coordinate 3,501,829, forward strand.
TTAATAATTACAAAGAGATCAAACCTTATAAAGGTGATCAAAACCTTAAAAGGGAAAAAACCTAGGTTGCATGATAATAATTAATAAAATAATTAATTATTATATGCCTAAAGTTTAGCTTAAGTAAACTAGAGATAATAAGTGACTTAATAATTAAATTAAAATTATTTAATTAATAAGTGAAATAACTTATTACTCTAACAAAATTAACATAGGTCAATATAGTAAATACTATTGTTTCTTCTAAATCAGATGAGATCTACATTCAAAATCTTTATCATACTCAGCTTTCATTTATATCTGATAGTTTTTCTTATGGGGATTGGAGTATTGACTATTTGAAGGCAAGGGGTTTCAAATGTCTTCAAGATTGTTCCTTCACTTCAATTGTGGCTTACTAAATAAGGTGTATTTAGCAATAATTTTACATGGACATTTGAGATATCTGTCACTAACAAGGATGACAAGAATTTTGGAGGTTATTTTTGAGTAATTTGCAGGTATATGGTACGTTTATGATAAAAGGAAGAAGTCCAAGAGGTTTCTTTCTGGTCTCATGACATGAATGATGGAGTGAAAGAAGTGAATTTGTAACATATCTCTTTTGTATGTAGAAATGGGTATACCATCAACACAATTTTGTAATTCTCTGACAAGTTGATTGTAAAACATTGTAAATCTGAAATTCTTATTCTTTTATGTTTTGGGCAAGACCGGAGGTTTTATTCACCCGGTTCTTTCCTACCTTTTCCCATTTCGAACCGCGTTTGTAATTTTTTTTAAATAATAATATAATTCAGCTACGACCTATTATCTATCAAAAAATAATAATGATTATATATATATATATATATATATATATATATATGTAAATATATATTTGTTCCTCTCTTGTTTTTAAGTTTATGTATTTTGATTCACTATTTTGGATTGTTGTATATGACTTCTTCATGAGAAGAGGTTATTCTTATCCATAATGGATTTGAAATCATTTAGTGTAAGGTTATTTATATCTTACTTTTGATTAAGTCACTCCATAATGATTTTTTAGTGTTCTTTCATTTATTATTAAAATGATGAAAAAATAAGATCAACCCCAAGCTACTTCCATATATTTATCATTTGTAGTAATTATTGAAAGATATGGAGTTTTGTTTCATGGGTTTTCTCTGATAGTGTTACCACCTATTCTTTCTCATTGTTTATTGGCTTCCATTTTTTTCTTTCATTTGAGTTATGTGAAGTAAGTGATATGTGTTGCAAAGTTTATCCTCCCGTTGAACTACAAAGCTTGAACTATTTTAGTTCAAAGTCCAGGGTTCAACCGTTAGACATAAATTGTAACAAGCCTTGGGTGGTAGTTAGTCCATGCCTTTTTATGATGCTTCATTTCTTTGTAAATGTACTAAGGGTCAGTGCTTCAATTTCAAGCATTCAAAATGATTCAAGTTGAGGTTAGGAGTTCAAAAGTTGCAGAAGTTTGGCAATCCAATTTACTGAAAGGAATAGACGCATGCTTTTTAATGCAAACACATGATTTGATGATTGTGAATCATCCAAAGTGGTGCCTGAAGATATAAGTACCTTATTAATGATTATTTTAATGGATAATTCAATTCCTTTTATGCTCAGCATTAACAGATAAGCCAAATGAAAGAATGTGAGAGAAGATGAAGAAATCTGATTTTCTGCAGTTTTATATACCTGTACTCAGAGATGCATAACTTCCAGCTCTGACATAATTTTCTCAATCACTCCAGTGCAGCTGTAGAAAACTAGGATTGTGGAAACATATCCGAAATTGAGCTCGATCCAATGGGGGAATAAAACTTTATACCCCCATATGGAGACACATTTTTTCTGTTAGAGATATTTTCAGTCCGCTCAGTATAACAAATATTTTTATTCTTGATTAACATATTCAAATGTCGCTTGTCCAAATTTCATTTGATATGTTAAGTTATTGTTACCGATTTTTGGTACCAAAGTCCTTTGCAGAATTCTACCTGCAAAGGTATTTTTCCGCAAAGGCTTGCGGAATTCTACCTGCGAAGGTGATTCTCTGAAAAGGCAAAAAAGAGAAGGTTTTGCCTTGTTGCAGATTTCTACCTGGGAGGGTGATTTTCTGCGAAGGCAAAAAAGCGAAGGTTTTTTACATATGGCGGAATTCTACCTGCAAAGGTAATTTTCTGCAAAGGCTTGCGGGTTTCACCCCTCTCAGGTGTTTTTCCGAAAAGGTGGAAAAGAAAGAGCGCTCTGGTGGACCCCGCAATTGGTTTTCAAAGCACTTTTCCAATTTTCCGAAAACCAAAAGGACTCAAGGTGGAGAATTGAATTTCTGATTCTCCGTGGCGGATTTCTACCTGCGGAGGTGATTTTCCGCAAAGGGGAAAAAGGGAAGTTTTTTTACATGTTGCGGAGTTCGCACCCATAGAGAGATTTTCTGCAAGCAAGGAAATTCCCCCCTGTTTCCTATTTTTCCGCAAGTCCACAGAGCATGGAAGAGAAAGAGCTCGCGACTGTGCGACGAGCTAGAAATGGGACTCATCGCTCTGTCGCACAAGTATTTCTCAAAATTCATAACAGCTCGCGAGTTGGCGACTAAGGAAAAAGCATACATTGTCGCGCAGTCACCAGTTATAAAGGATGAAGGGAGATCGGCTCGCGAGTGTGCGACTGAGGAAATAAAAGACATTGTCACTCAGTCGCTTTAGAATCCAAAGGGTCAGTTCAAAGAGCTCGCGACTGTGCGAAGAAGGGATAGATAAAATAAGATGCATTGGCGCTTAGTCGTAGAAACTCAGGCGTATTAAAGAATCAGCTCGCGAGCTTGCGACTAAGGAAAGGAAAGACAGCATCGCTCACTCGTGCAGAGGACAAAAACAGAGCATGAAAGACTGCGAGTATGCGACTGACATGAAATGAAGTTTAAAGAAGGCTCGTCGCTCACTCGTGGAAATCAAATGTAAGACAGTCAAGGGGAAGGATCAATTTTTTTTTCAGAGACAGAGAGATCAGATTGTTCTCAGACCATCTAAATCAGATATCTTACAGGTCGAGAGATCAAATTTTTTAGAAAAGATCAGAAGTTGCAGTTGTTAAAGTCTACAGAAGAGTTATTGAATTTCAGAGACTTTTGTGACTCTTCTAGAGGGATAAGACTACTTCTTTAAGGGAGTATTGATGATGGTATGACTTTTGGGTCACTAACTGGTATTTTTGTAGACTTTTGAAGAGCTAGACGGCGGCTGAACAGGCCAAATCAGATCCAGAAGTTATTACTCTCAGAATGCAGTTGGCTTTAAAAATGTATAAATATGAGTTGAGGACTCATTTTGTAACTAGTTCTGATTATGCAAGGAGGCATGCTTTGTGACATTTTCTTTGTCCTCGGTATATTTTTGTGCAAAAGTTTGTAACTCATTATGAGAAATAATATGCAGAGCTTGAAGTTCTTAGAACCAATTTATTGAATTGTGTCAGCCTTGTCTCTTTTCTGCTTGTTTGTATGCGTTGTAGATGGTTGATGGGTTAATTGTGAATGATTTGATTTCCTTTTAGTCAGGTCCTTTTGTAGCATCTACTTGCAGAAGAGTATGTTTGCTTGCAGGTTGTAACTAGTGTCTTAGTTTGAGCTGTTAACTGTGAAGTCTTTCCTCTTAACAGTTTAATCATGACCTTGTTATGA
>MU227819.1:3541114-3573675 GCA_018584345.1 Thuja plicata
GGTTCCAGCAGTATCTTCTGACAGAGTTTTCAGACATGCTTCGGAGATGCTTCTTGCTCTTTTCTTGTTCCTCTCTCTGGGACATCCTTTTGCTTTCTTGTTTGGGTACCTGATCAGGCCTAGTTGCTGGGACCCTTCTTTTCTGCTTTCTGCAGTAGTTAGTTGTTTTGCTTCTCCCTAAGTTACACTTAAGGGGGGGTGTTAGAGTAGTCTAGTATAGACAATAATTAAACCAGTTAATTATTTGTCTATCTACTCTTTGCTTAAGTTATACTTAGGAAAATTTCTATTTCTTAGAGTTTCCCTTTTAGGGCTTCGGTATCCTTTATAAGGAATCACCGCTTAGTTTCATTACAGAGTTTTTCACATCTTATTGTAATTCTATTGTTGATAATATAGAAGGTTTTCTTTCAACATGAATTTGATGTCTCTGGCTTTTTGGCCGCCATAGCTGCGTTCTCTCTTCTGTCTTTTGCTTCTGTTTATGTGATAGTCATGCATGCAGGTGTTCTTGGGAAGATTTGTAGTTCAGAAAATCTAATAGTGTATGGTGACTCCCAACTAATTATCAATAAAGTCAATGGGGAGTATCAAACAAAAGATGAAAATTTGATGCCCTACAAGCAACTAGTTGATGATCTGAAGAAGTACTTTGTCTTCATCACCTTCCACCAGATACCAAGATCAGAGAACAAAGCTGCTGACGCTATGGCTACCTTGGCGTCCATGTTGCAACTGGAAGAACATCAATTCTGCTATGACTTCTTGGTGGAAGAAATATCCTATCCTACCTTTGATACCCCTGAATACCAGGTAATATGTACCTTGAATACCCTAGATCAATCTCGGTATACCAGTATCATTGCTTACCTTTCTGACCAAACCATTCCCGCCAATCTATCCAGAAATGAGAAAAGATCCTTGATTAGGATAGCATCGCGTTATGTCCTCGTAACTAACAACCTATATCGATGTGGTCTTGATGGTACACTTCTTCAGTGTTTAGAACTCAAAGAGTCTGATCTAGCATTAAAAGACGTCCATGAAGGTGTATGTGGATCACACTCAAATGAATTTTCATTAGCCAAGAAACTGCTTAGAGTAGGCTATTATTGGCCTGCCATGGAGAGAGATGTTATTCAATTTTCAAAAGCATGTCTTAAATTCCAGACACATGGAAACCTTATCCATGCTCCTGCCAGAGAACTTATACCTTTCATAACACATTGGCCATTTCAGTAATAGGCCTTTGACTTGGTTGGACAAATATATCCCAACTCTTCAAATGGACACAAGTTTATCATTACGGCCACTGAGTATTTCATGAAGTGGGTCAAAGCCGTGCCACTAATCAAAGCCACTGGCAAACAGGTGGCTATGTTCATTCTAAACTACATTATTTGTAGATATGGGATACCCTCTTCAATTGTAATAGACAATGGGGGCCAATTTAAAAATCAAGACATTGATGACCTTTGTGAACAGTTCCATATTACTCAACACTGCTCCTCAATCTATTATCCTTAAGGTAATGGATGGGCTGAGGCATCAAACAAGAATATTCTCAAAATTCTACACAGAACTATAAGAAATTCTGGCAGAGATGGGCATCTACAACTGAATCCGGCACTATGGGCCTACTAAACAAGCATAAGAACACCAACTGGAGCCACACCATTTGCTCTAGTCTATGGCGCTGAAGCAGTACTACCTATTGAGGTTGAAATCCTATCTTTGCGGATATCTTTACAAGGTCTTGTTACTGATGAGCAATATTGCATAGATAGGGTAAATTATCTAGACTTACTAGATGAGCGCAGACAACAAGCGTTCGATCACCTCAAAGTGTATCAAGAATGTATGTCCAAAGGCTACAACAAAAAGGTAAAGCCATGTAAATTTGAAGTAGGAGATCTCGTCCTCAAAGAGAATCCTAAGAACCAGCCTAACAGAGAGTAGAAAGGAAAATTTGAACCTAATTGGCTGGGATCTTATGTAATCACTGCTACTTTTGGGACTGGAGCTTATCAACTGGCCACACCTGAGGGAGACGTTCTTCAAGATCCTATCAATACTCTACATTTGAAGCGGTTCTACGCTTGATGTTTGGCTAGCAAAGCCTGTACGGCAAAAAGGTCTTACAAAATACCAAAAACATTCAGAAAATTGATCCTGAAGAAATACAAAAACAGTGGAAAAGATCCTACAAAAAGGGTATCCTTGGTGAAAACCTGGTAAACAGGCGCCTTGATACTACAAAAACATTCAAAAAAGTAAAAATAGAAAAAAAAAATTGAAAAAGAGAAAAGTGCCTTGATGAGCCCCTGGTAAAACAGGCATCTTGGTAGCAAAAAGAAAAAAAGAAAAGATCTTGCCAAGTGGTGAAAACCTGGCACTCAGGCGTCACTTGTGTTCTGCGCTCCATCTATCAAAGCACTACTGATACTAGGCCTTCATAATTTTTCCTGTGTTCATACTCTGACTTCATCTTCCTAAATGACTATCTTATCCTCGCTTGGGATTTGTCTATCTTTATGTCTTAAGAATAAGTCATTCTGCAATGGGGGCATCTTTGCTGGCATAGTAGGTTGCGGTTGCTAGGTTGATCTAGGATGGTTTGCGTCATGAACACAATGTTTCTTGATACATGCAAAAACAAATGCCACTTTCCAAAACAAGGGTGTCTTTTCAAACATCACATATCCAGACATGACATTTACAGTGTTCCTACAAGGCTATATTGGATTGCAAACATGAATGGATTATCCTCTCAATGAACAAACATGGAACACCATATTGCTTATATTCCAATTTTTTGATTGATGAATCTTTACTGTGTTTGACATATGAATGAACAAGTACTACTTAAACACACAGTTTGGTGTTGGTTTGATTATTATTCTTTCATGTCCTGATGATGTTTTCAACTAGGAGCATCTATATAATTAAAAACTTTATTTTCTTGATTCACACTTGATGATTTGTTATGTCTTCTTTGTTACTCAATGACGTCTATGCAAAGACAAAGAGTCACAAGGATAGGAGGCATAATGTTTTCTTGGTTTTCTGTGTATGGTGATTGTTTCAAATGATCCTATGAATTTCACCTACCTTGGATGTTTATGATAAGCGCTACCACTAGGGGTGGATAGCCGCATATATCTCGATCTTCGTTATGTGTAAACTACGGTGAGGTTGAAACAATTTCCTTGTCTATTTTCAGATCCATGTTTTCACTAAGGTATGCGAATCATAATGTATCCAAGGATATGAATTTTCAAGGCCATTGTGGGTCCAATATCTTTCCTTAATCAGAATCTGGTATATTAAAAGGAAGGTGACTATTTTGTTATCCTGGCTTCTATGCCTTGATGCCTAAGTCTATTTCCGACAATTCAATAAAACATAGTATTCATACTTTCATAATATCAGTGGGTATTAGTGATGGTTGTACTATCAGGTGGTATCCCTTCCAAAAAGTGACCAATGATGATAAAGAGCTATATATTTGAATACCACTGACAAAGTCCTAAGAGTCTACATATAGTTGCATTTAAAGATTGCATGATACATTTATAACAATAGTAAATGCATAAAGACTTTATGTGCTCAAAAATGATTTCTATCTTCTTCTAACAATCAAGTTAATTACATCATCCATATTACTGATATCAAATATCTTTGCACATCCATAGCATACATTTTGCATTCATTGAAAAGAAGAAATAGGAAAATACAAAAATAAAGCATCCATGTATTGCATTTTTACTTTTTCATCCTAAAGTGCATCCATACATCTATTGTGCATAAAGGAAAGATCCAAAGAAATATACATTTGCATTTTCACATGAGTGTCATTCAAAACATATTTATATCAGTAATGACTCAACACATACATAAAATGATGTTATCATCTAAAAAATTAACTCCTCAATAGACCAAGATATCATCACATGTGCAAAATACATTTACCACATCTATGAAAGCAAAAAAAAAAACTCATGAAACATGTCAGAACCAAGAAGCTGCATCAAATATATATCATCATAACATAGTACAAATCAAATATGGAAAAATATGCATAAAGAGTATTAGTGTATCAGTGAGCCAAAATGAATCAGATATACATGTATGAATGTCATCTACAAAAATGGATCTCAGAAGGATCCAAATATACAAAAGAGCGGATCTCAGCAGGATCCAGATATACAAAATGTAATGTAAAGATACATGTCATAAAGATGGTATAAAATGTCAACTCTGTCCCGCCCCCTCTCCCTGATCAGGAGGAGGAGGAGGTACAAAAGGAGCTACTAGAGGTGGCACGGTCCCCTCTGACTGCTGAGTCACTCGAGAAAAGGAAGGAGTTCTTTGGCCCTCAGGCACTGCTGCATGATATAGGGCATAATAATAAGTGGCCCTCTGCCCCTAATGAACTGTTGTCCGGGCATGTGTGTCTCTCTCAGCTTTGAGCATCTCCCCCCGCCTATCCCTCTCTGCTCTCAATCTCTCCAGTTGTATATCCCTGTCTTCCAGTAGGGCATCAATAGTAGTAACTCGGGCCTCCAATGTTGTAATCCTCACTCGAAGCTGCTCCCTCTCCTGCTCACACCTGGACAGAGGATCTCCGTCTCTACCTGTATCCTGCTCCTGGGATCTGTCTTGTCCTCTATCATGCAGTCTATCCTCTGACCCCTATTGTCTCTGTCTCTGCTGGTCCCTAGTAAGGAGCAGACCAAGATCTCTCTGGGGAGCTACAAATCTAAACCGGGTACGCCAACCCACTCCACTACCACTACCACTGGCTACACCTATATCGATAGCCTCACCACCACCTCCTCTATCATCTCCATCAGGACCATCATCAAGAGGAGGAGGCCTGACATCTCTACCATCCTTACCTCCATCTCTACCACCATCACACCCTCCCTGCCTGCCAGGAGCCCTGTCTCTCTGAGCACCACCCCTACCCCTAGCTGGTTGATCATCAAGATCATAGTCTAAGGGCTCCTCTATGCGAGGAATGATCTCCTCAGGAATAGTAAACTGAGGGAAGGGGTAATGAAGCCTCTCAACAACATATCCATCTGACACACCTGTGTCTGCTACATCAGGCCGGAGATCCCAGTCTACTGCTACCATATCACGGATCTCCTGGTGATCCATCTCATACTGTAACTATGCACCCCATAATGGTGTCTCGTCTCTGGTCTGGGCATATATATTAATGTCCTCTGTCCTTCCCTGTCGACGCCCATGCTACCTCATCACTTTGGTGATCACAAACCGCTCTATGATATATCTAGTCCTGCCAATGAGATATCAGCTCTGGCATAAGTAGGGTACCTACCAGGCATCTGAGGTCCACACCTCGCATTCTAAATATGGCTGCCAAATAACCTCTGTCATATCATCAAACAAGCGGCACCAGTACTCGATCTTGCCCAGATGGGGCTGTTGAAGAAGACCTACATACATATAAACATAGGGCTGCTCTAGTGCCCTCTATCTGTCTACAATCGGCCGTGTCACAGGGATATGCTCCTAGGCCCAGATCTAGAGAATAAGAATGCCTACAGTCATGCTCCGTGTGTAGTGGTATACTATCTCATTTAGCTCTCTGTACATGTGGGCTAAGATACAACTACCCCATGCGAATCTCCGATGGTGGGTAACCATCTGCTCTATCATACCCACCCAACCGACCATAAATCCATGCTGGCCCCTATCTGGCATGAGGATGCCACCTACCAGACCTGCTAAATAAATAGATAAATGATCATAATGATTCACCATGTAATCCCATGACAGATATCTCTGGTCAATGGTATCATCCTGGAAAAATCTACGCGCAGCACCAATGGCCACGCCAACTCTTGACTCAAAGAATACCTCATGCCCAATCATCGGTACCCAAAGTATCCTCCAGACGTCCTCAAGAGTCACTATGATCTCTCCAGTTGGTAAATGAAAGGTGTTGTGCTCTGAGTGCCATCTCTCAGCCAGAGCAGTCAACAACCCACGGTTTACCTTGATCTCGTGTAAACCCATCAACAAGCACAATCCACATCGGATCATAGTAGACATCTCATCATCCTATAGTTGTCTAGAAAATGCAAGCACACGCACAGGGTAAGTGCCACAAAATGCGACTACCTTAAACTGGGCCTATTTTGGTCAAAAATGACAATACATCCCTATCCTATCTACAATACAGGGGCAGACTCCTAATCAGCTAAGTAATTCCAAGTTCGCGGCACGCAAACAGGTCTGACAGATTGAAATTCTAAGTCTCCTAACCAAAAATGATTCTGAAACAGAAGGGTGCGATCCATTTTACTGGATGTGATCCTAAATGCAGGGTGCGACACACTGATGATTTTTCACTACAAACATGCCAAAAATATTAAAAATAGATGTGATCCAGGAAAAATTGGATGCAACACAGGAATCCAGAAAAACTGGATGCGACATGACATTCGCAGGTTGCGATTCAGAATCCCGGATGTGATTCAAAATGGAAAGGGCTGTAAAAGCCACAAACATGCATAAAATTGAAATTTACAAAATTCACAGGGTAGTTTATCGAGCACTTACCAGCGGTGGGTAGTCATCTAGGCGCTGATGTTGCCGGCTCATCTCGAAACGGTGCTTCCTCACAGGGACTACCATCTTCTCTATAGAGCTCTCTGAATTACTATGGATGAAAGTAAAAATAAATAGTGAAATAGTAATTTTTGAGGCTTATATTGGTCTTTTGAGCCATTTAGGAGTTCTGAAACTCCTCCCAGATAACTACAACTACATTTTTGTTCTCTTTCTGATCAATCAAGAACCAAATCGAAGGTGCATAAGATGTTTTCAATAGCATAGTACCATTTTTATGACATTTCAAATCAATCAAGAACCAAATCGAAGGTTCATAAGATGTTTTCAGCAGCACAATACCATTTTTACGACAATTTCAAAAACTGCATATTTGCTTCATTTATTTCAAACATCGGTCAAAATTGCACATTTTATCATACATCTTGGTCTAACATCATTTTATCAGTCTCATCACTCATATTTTCACATAATTAACTTGGTAATTGTGTGTTTATTTTTAAATACACCTTCTTTTTCACTTCTTCTCTTCCATTCTTTCTTGTCCTAATCATTTCCTAGAAGTGATACGTTCTTTCAATTGAGAGATTTTGTTCTTTTCCTTTGATTTCATTCCTAAGGGGGCATGATCACACTATCAATCAATTAAATTTTTGATCAAAACTGCATTAAAAATGACTTCATTATCAAACAAACTAGGGGCATAACAGTTTCCTTGACTAAAGTCGGAACTGTTGGATAAAAAAATTTGGTTCTCATAAGCTGGATATCTTGTGTTTCCTCCTTTTATAAGATTTTTAAGCTCCTGGCAGCTTCATACTGGCTTTTGCATGACAATCAAGTTCAGAATCAGTATTATTAATCTTTGGGCGACAACCAAGTTCAGAATTGGTATTTTTAAAATCTTTTATTGATCTTTGGACGACAACCAAGTTCACAATAAATTCTATCAGTTTGGTTCGATCAAGTGTGAGACTGATCTCATCAACATTTCGTTCGACAACCAAGAACGAGATTCTCAATCTTTCTGAAGTCAAAATCAAAAACTTTCTTCGAATCAATGCGCTACTCGCACATCAATTCAAAGAGGGGCAAATGTAACCACCTAAATTTGGTTTGTTCCAACTATGGACCCTATTTTCCCTAAGTGTGATCATACCCTCAATTATGTCCAAATGACCCTATTACTGCTTGGCATAAATCTTTGAATCAATTTAATGTCTTAGGTGATTTTTATCACTAAATTATATTAACTATTATAGCCATACAATTCAAATCAATTCAAACCAATTAAATCATATCAAAATCAAATATGGATATAGTATTTAATTATAAAAGAATCAAATAAATCCCTAAATCAATTACCCACTTGCAAAATAACCCATTCCCCTAGCCTATTTAATTTAATTTAAAAGGTTATAGTCCCCTTAATTATTAAAAAGCAATAAAATGCTTAAATAATTAAATCCTATATTTTTAAATAAATTAAATAAGTTTAATTCATTTAGTTAATATTCCCTTAAACCCCAACCTAACCTATCTCAACCACTTCTACCCTAGGTTCTAACCCATTTCAACCCATTCCACCCTTGCTAATCTAATCCTAATCCTAATTATACCCTAACCCACCTCCTAATGTTGTCACATTCCATTAGGGAATGATTAACAACTCAACCCACTTGAGAAAGTCCACTTTCTCAAGCGTGACTTTCCTAAGGGACCAACTTGCCAGGTTGAACCTTACACACTCCCCATGCTTCTTTAAGGCTTTCATTAATGCCTCATTAATGAAGATGCCTTAAGCCCATGTCTCCTCCATACCTAATAATTCCCAAGGCATTAATGGCTCTTATACCACCATTAATGAGTCCCTCAACTCATTAATGAGCCCTCTCTCTCTCTCTCTCTCTCTCTCTCTCTCTCTCTCTCTCTCTCTCTCTCTCTCTTNGCGCCCTCTCTCTCTCTCTCTCTCTCTCTCTCTCTCTCTCTCTCTCTCTCTCTCTCTCTCTTATTCTTCTATAAATAGAAGCCATTTTTTAGAGCAACTAAGCCTTCATCCCATATTGTAAATGCATTGTTATGCTGTTGGAATAGACTTAGACTCATAATTCATTTCATAGTTCATGCTCATACATTGTTATTATGCCCATTTTTAGCATAATATGCATTGTTATTTGACTATTAGCTTGTTTTAAACTAAATCTTTCATGCTAGGTTGTTTATGTCACTGGTATTTAGCATAAATCTGAGGGCTTTTATGTTACATGTTACACTCATCCTAGTTAGAAAGCAATAAGTCGATGTTATGGTTTATATGCTCTTTAACCCTTATTTTTCACTAACAGAATGACTTATTGAAGTGTTGTGTTGTAGATAACAGGTGCACAAATATACACAAACAACAGGCATAGCTAGTGTCTGCAGGAATAGTGACCTCTACACTATTAAATGGGAACTTGACGCAATGATGGTACATTGATGGCATTGCCTGCATATCATGGATCCAGGGTCTTCCCAATAAGATATTGTAGGCCAGAGGGAGATCCAGAACTTGGAAGGTAACATCCCTATCAACAAGACCCACTCGGATTGGTAAAGTTACAAGACCTTTAGAAGATCTCTCTTGTTCATCATATGCCTTGATAGTGATTTTCTTTTTAGGATCGATGAATTTCTCTGAAAATCCTAGTTGCTTGATTAACCTATATGCGCAGATGTTCAACCCTACACCTCCATCTATCAAGACCCGTTTGACACGATTTTTTTGGATCATGACTTCGATATGCAAGGGGAGATTGTGTGGATGACTTAAAGAGTTGTCATCTTCTTCTGAGAATGATAGGTAATGTGGCAAGGTCAAATGACCCACCATAGATTGAAACCAATCCAAATCCAATTCCTTAGGGACATTGGTAGTTGATAGCGCTTTATCCAGGACCTCTCAGTGAGATGGATAGAGTTTGAGCAATTCAAAGATTGAAATTTGGGTAGATGTTCTCTGCAATTGATCGACAATGCTATAGTCTGCAGTATTTGACAAAGTTGGTTGTTTGGATTGTGAGACTTTAGAGGTACTCACAATAGATTGTTTGCTACGAGGTATCCAGGGTTTGGATACTGATGGTTTATTGGAAGACGATGATGGGTTGGAAGATCTGAAACCCCATAGGGTGACCTTTGCTTGCACTCGAGTCACTGCGTTGGCCAATCGAGACTCTTTCTCTTTCTTTCTGAAAATGATGACATTGCAATATTCAGGATGAGCTGGCTCAAGCATGTTAATGACATTGTTTTCATCATTAGAATAAGTACGATTGATTTGAGCACCTTTCTTAGAAGTTTCCCCAGTTTGATGTTTTGGGAAAGGATCTTTGAATGCCTTATGATCAACATTCTTGTTGTGATTATCAACCATAATTATTTCGTTATCAATGGAATCTTAGATCTCATGTTTGAGCCTCATGCAATTTTTTGTCGTATGCCCTTTGTTTCTATGATATTGACAGAAATAATTGTCTCTCCACCATCTAGGTTTGACCTCTAGTTCATATGGTTTGGATTTATCTAGCAATGTGATCAACTTGTTTGCCAGAGAGTCTTAAGTGCAGATTCGTAAGACTCTCCTAAAGAGTTAAAGTCTCGTTTGCATTTAATCCATGGTTTGTCTTTCAACAAATTGTTGACCCCTTTAGAAGAAGATGATTTAGTGGTACTTTCAACAACTTTTAGGGCCTTTGAGTCACTTGTCAGATTGAAGACTGCTAGTTTTGACTGGGGAGCAGAGTGATCGACTACTCCATCATTTACCACATTCTTGTTTTTGTTTCAATATTTAGTCTTGTCTTTGGAGTTGGAACCAAATGTGTTTTCCTTATAGAGGGTAATGTCACCCTTTTTAACAAGCACATCTTATATTTTTATCATTTTTTCCACCATTTTCGTGAAAGAGGGTGGACATTACATCTAAAGGGGGTAGTTTAGTTCTGGAATCAGAACACTAGCAAAAATATCCATCTTTTCAGACTCAAGCACGAGTCGTGGATATCTAGAAAACATCTTTCTCCATCGCTGAAGAAAGTTCAGAAAGGGTTCTCCTATGTTTTTCTTCCTGTTGCATAAATCAATCATTATCACAGGATATTGGATATTGTAAGAATATTGTTGCATGAACAGATTCATCAGCTCATCGAAAGTTTTGATACCAGTGGGTAACTTTGAGAACCACTCCATAGCCTGGCCACTCAAACTCTGAGGAAAGAGATGTATAAGATATGTCTCATCATGCATAAATTATGTACAAAGAATACAAAATTTGTGGATTTGATCTTGTGGATTAGAGTGACCATTGTACTTATCAAATCATGGGATTTCAACTCCATGCGGGAACATAGGTAAGTACAAATCTTTGTCAAAAGGAAAATGATAGATTGTGTTCAAAGAAATTTTTGTGTTAGGTTTTTCCTTTTTCTTTTTGAGTTCTTGTATTTCCATTTGCAAAGTTTTCATTTGTTTAGCCATGAGTGTCATGGGAGACTCTTCTTCTCTAGCAATGATATCCTCATCTTTGAAGCGAGGTGGAAGTTGAGCACCTTGCTCTACTAGGTCAAGGAAATATTGTTCCTTATCCTGATTTAGGATTATTTTCATGAGTTTTAGGAACCTCTTATCCTGGAGACATTTATCAATCTCTTCCTCATCAGGTTCTGATGCACTTGAGGAGTGGTGACTATTGCAATTTTTGGTACCAGTATCGAGGTCTCTCTGTCGAGACCTACCTCGAATTTGTCTTTCTGCTGACATAATAGAACTGCGTAACCTGTTCTGCGGTGATAGTGATCTAGGAGGAGTTTGAGGATCTCTCCCAAAAAGAGGATTCTCTCCAAACAAGGAGTTATCTTCAAATGGGAATCCATGTATGTCTCCCCCGTCAAGTTGCCTAAAATGACTTATAGTTCACACAAGCATGAATAAGTTGATTCGCCTGGCTAACACTATGGTGATATCTAAAGCATTGACAAAGTCCAAGACCAAAGAGACTAAGTGATAAACGTCCAATTGAGGAGGAGATAGAAAAGACTCTAACCTTGAGTCAAGGTTAAATAACCTACTCTCACAACCCAGAATAAGGATAGCGCAGACAAAGATTGATAAGATTGAAAAAAAGGATTGGTCAATCGAACAAGCACAATGACATCAAATTTCAAGACAACGACAGGTTGGGCTGACAACAAATCATAGCAAATATGAACTAATGGAAGTTTTATGACAGTATAGAACTCAAAATAGACTGAATGTAGTAAGATAGACTGATGAAAGACAAAGGTTTGACAAGTTTCTGACAGACCATTGAAGTTTCAGATGAGATATTACTGACAAGCACCTAAAGTGCATAGTTTTCTAGATTGTTTGATTGTTGTTGTTGTTGTTGTTGTTGGTTTTGTTTTTTGTTTTAGTGAACACTCACACTAGACACATCAAGAAGCCCTTAGCTATTCAAGAACATCAATAAAACTCTATTCCTAGGTGGCGAGAAATGGAAAATACTTGTTTGAATCCTCTTACAATAAAATACCCATTCAAGTTGGACAGTTAGAAGCTTGGCAACACTGGCTCCCCTCCACAACACACACTTCTTAGGCCTACGAAGCTTCAAATTTCTCAAGGTCCGAAGACCTTGATAAATTTATTGTCTCAACAAGAGGGGTACCTGAGATATTTCTTAGGCATGGGCGTCTCACAATGCCTGTATCAACAAGTAGAAAAAGGATTTTGGCCACTAATTGAAAAGGCTTTTAGCAAGGGTCTTCATTTAAGTGTATCCTCTGTTTCCGTGCAAGCGCAATTTAGGCTGTAACCCTATAGAGCACCTTAGCACAAGCAGTTCATGATACATGATTGAGACCTAGAGGCCCTACTTTGTGTTAGGCGAGAGCCGAGTATAAGCTCAAAAGCCACTTATCTTCCGAGGCTTTGGTCTCGAGGAAGCATTTTTGTTATAGTGAGTCGAAGAAGCTTGGCGTTAGCTTGTTCTCACTTGGGTCATTCTCCAAGGGTGAGTACCTTTTCCCACTTGGACATGCCCTCTAAAGTTGCAGATCTTAGATGACGAGTGACAATAATGTTTCTGGATTTCTGATCATCCCAAAAGAGCGAGAGTATAGTTTCCTGATATTATTTCCATCCCTAAAACACCAGATAGAAGTTTATTTTATAAAGTCTTGTATGTGTGTTCCTATTTTAATAAAACAAAAACAATATGCAAGCACAATGTTTAGTGTTTTATCAATCAAGGCAACCTGCAAGACAATTCATTAGTAGTCTGCGTTTTAGTCTTCTTTTTTAACGTCATATCAACCACTGTTAGGTTGTAACCAACAAGATAATCCAGAGAACAACAAAGCCCAAAAATCCTCAGCATTAAAAAATACAAAAGAAAACTGATTGCATATTCAGAAACTAGACAAAAAAAATCACGGACTTTCAAAAAAAATGCACCCAAAAATGTTACCGTATGAGCCCAAACAAGGCTCTAGAAGCTACAAAACAAAGGATTAGACATGTAAAGTCATCAAAATATGTGATTTCTGATAAATCTAGCGACCAAAAATAGAAACTAACTTCACCACAGTGATCTTTAGGAGATTCTACCCAAAATATTAAAAAAAATACATTCAATTTGGAGCCAAACTGAGTAAGATATGATGGTTTGAAGACAGACTGTAAATTTGAAAATGTCAATGGTGAGTGCAAAGATTTTTCAAATCTCTACTGATGTCAGCAGAATGCAGGGTTAAAATTGACAGCTTTGAGGCCGTTGCAAAAAGCCAATGTCCCCTATTTTTTACGGTTTGAAGAGTGTCAATTTTAGTCTGTCAGATCTAGGCAGCGGGAGGATCTCGGGCTGAGAAGAGGCTAAGCGATGCTCGAGTAGAGGTGAGGCTAGGAGGAGCAGAGGCAGAGGGTTGAGAGGAGGATTGTGGACTCAGCGGGTGGGTGAGCAGTGGAGGACTTTGGAAGTAGTAGGTGGGTGGTTGCGCAGAGTGGAGGGCTGCGCGGTGGAGGGATTGAGCAACGCTATGGAGAGGGAAGGGGAGAGGGAAGGGGAAGGGAAGAAGGGAGGCATTGGGGAAGAGGCGCAGGGTGTAGAGATATGGGGAAGGAGGGAGCGAGGAGTAGAAGGGAGGGAGTGGAAGGAAGTCGGGCGTGGGAGGAGACGTAGGCGGGTTGGAGGGTTTGGCAGAGGGTGTTGGGGAGATGGGCGGTGGGAGGCGGTGGTGAAGAGAGGAGAAGCAATACAGGTAGGGGCTGGGCACGAAGATTTTTGTAGAGTAGTGGCGCAGAGACAAGAAGGGTGGATGCGCGAAGGATGGAGAGGGTGGGTAGTGGTAGGTGAAGTGGTGGTTAGGTAGCGCGTGTGTGGGACTTTTAGTCCCACATGAATGCGGTTTTGAAAGTCATACTATTTTTATACCACGCTTCAAACTTCTAGAATAAAAACAAGAAGCTTGGTGGCTTGGAGTTGGACTTTGGCTTAGTGCCAGGCGAGATTAGAGGATAAATACAGACTAGGATAAGGATGTCAATTTGAATTATAACAGAGAAGATAGTGGGGGCTCAAAACATTTTTTTCTTTAAAATTACGCCTTTTGCCCCGGTTTGCATGCAAACGGGTAAAGACTATTTTATGCCTCGATTTGCATGCAGAAGACCATACGACCTGCTTGGGCAAAATTGTTTTGCCACATATTTGATTTTTGGCAGGTATAGGCAAGTTTATAGTTGTTTCAAACTGAAACAACTATCCGAACACGATGGTGGAGTTAGATTTGGCTTAAGATGAGATGTGGGTAAGGTTTGGCTCAAAAGGAGGTTTGAGCCCCATGGTGGGCGCCAGAAATGTATGCATGAATTTGGGTCTTTTCCTGTAGCTGCCAACACACACACTTTAATGATCCATTAAGTAGCGTGATGTCGAGTGACTCTTCGTGTGGTGATTTTTTACCCCCGAGATTTTTTTGTGAATACGGTACTTTGTTATATTTATTAATAGTAAAGACCTCTATTCGTAAAAAAAAACATCCTAAGTTAACTGATAGCAGTTCATTGCCTTCTAGTAGGCAGGAGTATGGACTTTGCTCTCAGGTCATCGCAAAGTCTAGTGACTACACACTGTTCTAAATGAAGGATTTTTAAAACTATTGATTGAGTAATCTAAATGATAAATGCAAGACGTAGATTGTTGTTAATCCAAGCTAATTAGAGATTCATTTTCGAAGCACCAAATGAAATGTGTAATATTCATTTTAAAACCCAAAATCAAATGTGCTCTAATATTAGATTATTTGCATGCTTAAAAGTAATAACAACAATGCTAAATGATTAAAAGCTAAGAATGATAGAAAAGAAAATGCAATATAATAACGATAACAAAAGTTAAAATACTTTGTGAAGGAAATGAGCTTCTCTTTTATAGAAAATCTTTGTCGAATCGACGATCGAGATTGAAATAAAAGAGTGGTTCAGATTTGATTTGAGGAAGCACAATCCATGTGCAAGCAATTTGATTGGTCGAAAGATTCAGTTGATTGAACTGACTGATCAGTCTTTTTGGAAACTTCCAAAATCATTTTCAGTTAACAACTTTGTTTCTGAAATGATAAATAGTGGAGAATCAATTAACTACGTGGAACTGGATTGTTTCCAATTTGATAATTAGTTAACTGGATTTGATGATGTCATATGCATTTTTAATAATTTAATTGATTTTAAATGCACATTTTATTTTTATTAATTAATTTAATTCCTTTTTGGATTTAATTGGCAATTTGTAATTTTATTTAATTAATATATAAGAAATATCAATTAAATAATTAACATAAGGTTTATTTGCCAATGTATTATGATTTGAGGAATTAATTAATTAATCAAGTACGATGATTGATTAGGACCTAGTGTTTACAATAAGAGATCACATTGTTTCTCATTAACTATTCCAAACATATTGTTAAATCTATATTATCCATCAATCACACACATTAATGAAGACAGGAGAAGAAACAACAAAATGCCTTCTACTTTCCATAAGCATTGTTTACCTAGTCATTAGATGAAGGAGATTTAATAGGGATGAAAAGGCTTTCTTTCTTTTCAATTTAGTACTATAGTGTTTCATTACACATAAAATAATAAATATAGAATTAAATATGGAAATCAAAGCTAATAAAATATGACAATATATGTTATGTTTGAAATATGGAGAGGGAGAGATCTAGAGGGAGATATAGAAATAGAAAGAGGTATATATAGAGGGGGAAAGAGAGAAAGAGGTAATGAGATAGCAATAAAGAGGAAGACGAAGATAGAGATGGAGATGTATATGGAGGAGAGGCATATGTAGAGACAAAAAGGGATAGATAAAAAGAGAGGAGATAGGGGTAGATAGAGATGGTAGAGATAATTATATATGGAGTAGACATAAGGAAAGAATGAGTGAGGGAGAGCTAGAAAGATGGAGATAGAGATAGGAAGTGATATACAAAGAGAGATAGAGAGAGGGAGGCATATAGGGATAGTGAAAGATGGAGAGGTTGTGTGTGTGTGTGTGTGTGTGTGTGTGTGTGTGTGAGAGAGAGAGAGAGAGAGAGAGAGAGAGAGAGAGAGAGTTGTCTTTCCATACCTCTTTGGCGTACCTATTACACACTAAGGTGTGATTTCTAGTTACTACACCTCAATGCAAGATAAAATCTACCACGTACCATTTCAAACTTCTCCCAATATTAGAAATTTAATTTAAAATGATTGTATGAATTGAATAAACATTTGATATGGGTTGAGAACTTGGCTCGAGAGCCTCCTTAGTATTGACAAGAGCATCCTAAATTGAACACTAGATCACGAGGTCGAGTCTCCCTCAAACCTATGAGACAATTATGATATTTCCATTAGGATTCAACTATGTAGTTTTTGAGTCAAACTTATTGACCCATGTTTAGCGGTTCAAAAGATCCCATCTCCCATAAGAATGAATGGAACACTTAGCACTCATTACATCTAGGTGATTCTCATGAGAAATAGGTTTTTTTTTTTTAAATATTGCAATAGAGTATCAACTAAGAGAAAAAATATATATAACCATTTATCAGCAACAATCAGTGTTCTGTTGCTATCACCATATCCTAACTATACCATATACATCAGAACATTTTTACAGAGGATGTGGTTTCAGTATACAAAAAAGAGTGTCATAACAAGATATGTATGGATCTTCCCATCCATCTGTATTGTTCCTTGGTTTTGCATTTTCCCACCCATCATTGCTATTCCCTTGTCCTTGATTGTTCCAGGTGTCATTGTAATCCTTGTTCTCCCATTCAATGTTGTATGTAGTCTCTTGGAAATCTGCCCTATTATCATCCTCTGGATTTGAGTTTTGGATGATTGGTAGGCTGGGGTTTTGATCTCGACCAAGGTTATCTTCTTGGGGTACATCGACAAAAGTGGCAGATTGGATGTCTCTTTGGTAAATGATCATTGCACCTTCTTTCAACAATGATAGAAATCTTTCTTCTGGTACCTCTATCCTTGCAAACACCTAAGAGACAATATTAAAGTGTGTGAGTTTAATAAAAAACTCAGTAAGATCTCATTTCCTGGTTTGGAATATCTCCTCATTTCTCTATTTCCAAATGACCCAAAGGATTTCAACAGTCAAGGAAAACCAAAATATATTCATTTTCAAATCAAAATCTTCCACAAAGCCAGTAACAACTTCATGTCAAGAGAAACATTTGTGACAATTCCACAAGATGGGGCAACCAAAGAAATTGGACCAAATTTTATTGGCAAAAGCACATTCAAAAAAGAGGTGTTCAAAGGTTTCAGGGCACAAGAAAATAGAACAAAAAATATTCCGTTGACCAGAAAGAGAAAGAAAAGATCCAACAACATTATTTTTAACAGAAGCAACCATCAAGAACATAAAACTTTTGGTTCAACTTGAGAATGCCAAAGAAAGTCAGAGAAGAAGAGCCATCTAGATTTAGTTCAATTGAGATTCTAGTTAAGGTTGATCCTCTTAATAATACCTGCTCCTTCCTTAAGCATTGCATATATTTGTTTACATGAGATTTCAAATAGCCCTTTTCCATCATTCCATTTCATAAGATCAAACATCTGCACAACTCAACATTTTACCAGGGAATTGTCTTCCTACGACTTTAGAAATCAGGGTGTATGTCATTTTTTGGGAATTTGGGATGTTGAAACTATCTCTAATATCTTCCCATGATCTCAGTTGCTTGTCCCTCAGTACATCATGTATAAGAGAGATTCCTTTTTTATGCCAATTTTTTGCTGAACAACACTGGGTCAATGCAAGAGGTTTACCTTTTAAATGCAATCCCCACCAAATAGATCTATCCAAAACTTTAAATGGAGGGTTTTTCCCAACAACATTTCTTGAACAAACTTGAGCCTGACCTGGCCCCATGCCTTCCAGATGGTATGAAAAACCTTGGAACCAAAAACTTGAATCTCAAAGTCTCCAAATACAATGTCATGTATAGGAATGCCTTCCCAACTTTTACCTTTTTTAATGTTTGATCTCTCAATGTTGTCTCTCACAAGGACTTTCCATGGCTCATTCCCTCTCAAAGCCTTTAGAATCCATTTAGCTTCCAGTGCCAATCCTTGTGTTTTAAGATCCCTCAAACCAAGTCCTCCCATATTTTTTGGAGTGCAACACCATTCCCACTTGACACAATATCTCTTTCTATTTCCCATCCCATCAGACCACAAGAAGTCCCTCAGGATTTTTTCTAATTTATTCATATGAATGTTGGCCAACATCCAAGAAGAAGCATAAAAGACTGCATGTGAAGAGAGAACCTTCTAAACAATTTGTGTTCTACCAGCCAAAGACAACATGTGAGATTGCCATTTGATATGTTTGTTCTCAATCTTCTTATAGATCCATGCCCACATATAATTAATGGAAGGGTTTATGGAAAAGGGTATGCCCAAATACCTGACAATGGTGGAGGGACCTGACCAGTGCCATTCTCTATTTTCAAGCCATCTAGGTGGGATTTCTGTCCACCCCAACATATTGGACTTATGAGGAGCTATCTTGGCTCATAATGCCTTGCAACCCACTTGGATTCTGTTTAGAATATTATCAAAATTATCTTCCTCTAATTGTATGAAAAGAGCAGTATCATCTGCAAATTGTTCAACAAGAAGGTCTTCATTATTTGGTAATTGGATCCTCTTGACAGGTGGGCCTAGTTCAGAAGCCTTGAGGATAAAGGACAGAGCATCCACAACAATGACATATAATGCAGGGGCCAAAGGGAATCTTTGTCTAATAGACCTTTCAAGTGCTATGTGATCAGATAGTTCTCCATTTACATCAATCACAGTTGAGGAGTCTTTAAATAGAATACTAACCCAGTTGCAAAAGTATTTTGGGAAACCAAATGCCTCTAGCATTTTAAGAACAATACTCCACTCAATTCTATCATAGGATTTTTCAAAATCAAGTAGAACCATAGCTACATTCTGACCATCCATTTTTGCCTAGTGCATGGCTTCCCAGCTAGTAATTAGGTTATCCAAAATATATCTACCTTTAATGAATCCAGTTTGAGTGACTGACACCACATCTTTGAGAACCTCATTGATTCTTCTAGCCATGATTTTGGAAATAATCTTGTATGAGATATTTAGTAAAGAAATGGGCCTCTGATTCTTGATGTGATATTTGTCACCGTCTTTGGGTAGGAGTTTAATTAATCCTCTGTTAATGTTACCCCCTAATGATCCTGTTTCAAGAGCTTCTTCATACACTTCTAACAGTTCACCTGAAATTCATTCTTTAATGTTTTTGTAAAATTCAGCAGGTAGTCCATCAAGTCTAGGAGATTTATCATTTGCTAGGGATCCTATAGCTTCATCAATTTATTTCAGGTTAATCCTTTGCTCAAGTTCCAAGGATTGTTTTTGGGACACCTTTCTTGGAATCAACTTAATGCACCTATTCATTGTCTCAATGTTTTCATTTATGTGTTCTGAAGAAAACAATTTCTTATAAAACTCTACAAAAGCTTTCATTGTGTCTTTTTTGTTTGTGGTAACTCCACCTTCTATCTGAATGTCATTGATATCTTCCCTACTTTGTTTAGCTTTGATTAAATTGAAGAAGTACTTAGATCCTGCATCCCCATCTTTAATCCATCTAGCCTTGGCCCTAAATTTTTGTCCTTGGATTTTGAAATTTGAATTCTTCTAAGTTTGGCTTTGGTATTAATGAGGGAATGTTCCAACTCATGATCATTTCCTTTACTCTGGAGTTGGATTTCAATTTGATCGAGTTGGATCTGATATAAGTTTTCTTCTTGATTTCTGTCAAAGGCTTCCTTAGTTCCTACAATTTGGAACAACTTTCTCCAAACCATAACCAATTGGTTCCATTTATCTCTTACAGATAGCTCAGAGTTGCAAAATTTGAAAAGAGCAGTAGCAGTCCGAATGGCTTGGAGAGAGTCCTTGTCTTCCAGAAAGGAGGTGTTTAGCTTGAAGATGCTCTTTCTTTTCAAGCTAGGGTCTTGGATGAAATGTGTTTTAAGGGTAATGCATACATGGATGGGAGAATGGTCAGACAAACTAGAAGGTGCTACTACCATTGGGTTCTAACCCAGTTGATGGCTGAGAGTGAATAACACTTTATTAAAGTAAATCCTGTCAAGTCTGCAATACATCCTATTCTGCTTGGCCTAATGGTTGCACCAAGTAAACCAAATGTTATTGAAATCTTGCTTCATATTCTCTAGAGGATCACTGACTTTGAACCTTCTCTTGAATTTAGCCCAAAAGAAAAATTCATTTCCTTTCCAATTATGTTTGTTACCTCCACATTTATCTTGTTTGTTCTCAATCATGTTGAAATCTCCCATGAATATCCACTTAGAGTCTGGTAATTTATTTGATAACCAGTCCCACAGTTGGGTTGTTTCTCTATAGTCATTGGGTGCATATATATTACAGATTCCCACCTCTTGACTGTTGTCTTTGAAAATCCCCCAAATAGCCCTCTGACACGGGGAAGTACCTTTGGCAGTTATCTTATTAGCTCATTTGTTACCTATGAGTATGACCACTCCTCCTTTTCCTCTCGAATGTTCTGAAAAAATGCAATTGGCTTTGCTCCATATGAATTTGAGCGTATTATGGGCATGGTATCCAACAACCTTGATCTCTTGTAAGCAAATAATATCTTTATTGTGAGTCTTATTGCACCAATTTCTAACGATATATTTTATGTCAGGCATTTCTAACCCCCTGACATTCCAACTGTGTATGTTCATCATCATAAGGTTTTGGGGGTAGTTTGGTTCTTGCATAGTCTATTGAAGCATTATGGGATTTCTTTATTTTTTATTTTGTGATTTTTCCCACTGTTCCTTAGACTACTACTTCTTTCATATGTTTTTCTTTTTTTCTTTTTAGATACCACTTCTATAAAACCATCTTCCTCTTTCCCTTTTTCACTCTGAAATGACAAGGATAGGCTATTATTAGGAGAGACAATTTCTTTACCAAAGGAGTTTTGTTTCATACTTCCTTCATCACCTTCTATTTGCAGAGACTTGGAAGGCATGTTATCAGGGTAGACCTCACCTTGTTCAACCAAGTGTTGTTTTAATTCTTTTATGGTATTATTATTTCTGATTTTGGATAGAGCTATTTGTTGGGCATTTTGACAGGGAGCATTATCTTCATTGACTTTCTCTCTAGGCATAGGTATGTATCGAGGGTGAAAAGCAAAAGGATTATGTACATCTTCATTTAGGGTAGCCATTTGAATTACAAACTCCTCTTCGAAGAAAGGATTAGAAAAGGACACAAATTTATCCAAGTGAGAGTCTAGGGTTTCTCTACCATTGTCTCTGGTACCTTTAGATTTGCAATTATCTTGCCCATTGTTGTTATCAGTGTCTCCATTCCCTTTATTAGGGTTAACCGTGTTGTCATTGGTTTTAGGCATGACGGGAGGGTCATTTTTGTTCATGGCTTCTTCATGAAAGTTCCTTTGCGCATTCTTTAAAAGGGGGCAATCTCTTTTGTTGTGGCCATTAAGCTTGCAGTGGAAGCAAGCTCCAATGTCCCCAAGTTTGACAATGGGCCAACTCCATTTTTCTCCTTCAATGTCAAGGGAGATTTCATCAGGGAAGACAACTTCGGGGTTAAGGATGACCAAGGTCTGAGCGTTGAGGTGAGTCAAGGTGAATTTGGCTTCTTTGACTTGGAGGACAGAGCCAAAAGGCTTAAGGAGATGGGGGATAAAATGCCAGAATTTAGGCTGTACATTTATAATTTCTATCCAATATGGAGAAGAACGGTTTATGACATTTTCAGAGTTACAACTAGGAGCCCAAGGGAGGGCCCTGAACATAGTCTGTCCTACATTCCAAAAACCTTTATTTAAAACTTTTTCTTGCATCGCATGATTCTTAAAGAAGATGACAAATAATCCTTTTTGCACCATTCAGCTGAAGCTAACCATTAAACCCATTTTTTACCCCAAACATTGCCAATCCAATCATCCAAAAATTTCCTAGGAGGAAAAAATTTCATATTCATACAGACAAAAAAGATGGTGATATTTTTTAGCCGAGAGTGTTCAGATTTAATAGCATTTACCATTTCAGTGTTTGGAGAGAGAGTGAGGATCTTGGGACCGGGCGACGGGGTTTTACCTTCCTCTCCTCCAGCACATTCTGTTGAACATCCATTGCTATCTCCTTTTGGTCGATGTCCATCGACTCTAGTGAACTTTCTTCCATGATCCTCAACAACCTCAAACTGTGTTGACTCTGGTAGAACCGTTTCCTCTGTCACAACCGTTTTGTAAGAGGGTTTGATCAGCTCGCTGAATGCATTTCATTTTTTATCATCTGCCTTTTTATTACCACTATGCCCGTCTTTTCCATCAATAATAATTCTTGCGTCCATCAGGAAAACTCGTGGCAAATCAACTGAAATCTAACACTAGAAGGCTCTCATCAACGACAATCAATGACACCCACAAACGAGCCAGAGCCGAAGCGGGAGAGAAATAATGAATAGACGAGCAGAGAGAAACACACACATGAGCATAAAACAATAAGCCCAAACCACGAAAGAACAAAAAAAAGAAAAAGAAAAACTAAAAAGGAGAAAAAAAAAAAAAAAGCACAGAAACAAGGACCACAAAAGCCGCCACGAGAGCAGTACGGAGGAGCCACGGGTCCTCCCATTGTAGATGAATGGCACAACCTCCGAGATCCACAGGCCAACTCGCATGCATCAACTTGCAGAGCATTTTTTTTTAATTGAACATTATTATATGAAAAATAGGTTCTTATGAATCCATACTCATGAAATATAGATCAAGGAATTTGACTCAAAAACTACACTTAATTTTTTATAATAATATTATAATTTGACTTGTGTAATTATCTATGAGATATAGGTTGCGCCAGCTCACTTCTCAACACATGATACTTCACCATTTAAGAGACCACTTTTCCAATATAAAACTTTTTTAAAACTGAATTTTTTGAGAGTCGAGAATCCGCAGGGAGGAGAGAACAGAGCAGAGAAGATGGAAGATACAGACGATGATGGCCGCTATCCATCCGCTGTGCAATACCACCATTCTTCTTACAATCCCGCCAATAATCCCTACCATCGACCTAAGCTCCCTCTCAGGACGCACCACGATGCTGCACCTGTTTTCACAGACGAAGACGACGACGAAGAACAAGATGATAACGATTATGGGGAAGAAGGGGATGATGACGAATCGGAAAGTGGCTTTCCCAAACCCCAGCAGCCCAAAGAATTCGATGGCAAAATGGTTTTCGACAGGTTCAGTGTTCGAAACGCGTCACCCATTGTTTATCCCAAACCCGAATACCAGCCAAAGGGTTTCAGGGACGACTGGTCTGAAGCCGCTACCTTTATACTGCTTGATATGTGGGCAGAGAAGTTTCTACAACAGGGTAAAACGAGCCTGAAATTGGAGCAGTGGGTTGAAATTTCAGAGAGGGTTTCTGTTGGCTCAAAGACTCATAAGACAGATGTCCAGTGCAGAAACAGGTCAAGCTATTTTCTTATGAGATTGTTTTTCTCAATTACTTTATTTTCATGCGATTTCTCAAAATTAATACTTTGCTAGGTTACAAATTTGTATGAGATACTACTTGTACATTAACTAGTATTGTTAAGTAACTGAATCTTGGATGGTTTTTAATGAAATAAAAGCTATAAAAGGGAATGGATTGGATACCAGTTTTCTAAAACCACAATGGATTAAATTTTACGTTCTTAACAATTTAAATTTGCTCGTGAACACTTTTGTTTTGGGGAATTTAAGTTTTCGTTGGAAACGTACATAGGGTTATTAAATACATTAGCAATCAATTATCGAATGGTTTTTGTGGAATTAACATAAAATATACGTATGTTGCATATTTTTGATCTGGAAGGATTCAGTGTAGTTTTATACTTGTTAAAAATTCTGATGTCTTATTTGTATGATTGCTTTTCCATGGAATAGGTTGGAGAAATTGAAGAACAAGTATAAGAAGGAGAAGCAGAAGCAGAATGCTGCTGCTGCTACTACTTCAGGGGGGTTTATTAGCAAGTGGGTGTATTTCAGGCATATGGATGCCATTCTCAGTTCTTCTTCTTGGCATGTGGGGCTACCTTGGGGAGTCGATGCCGGAGAATTTGTGTTTTTGAATCCCAGGGTTTATTTAAATCAGACTACATTTGATGAGGTTAGGGATAGTCCCACTGAGGATGATGATGCCGAATGTGATTTCAATGACTATGATGATGAAGAAGGCGATCGAAGGGTGAAGCGACGTAAAGACGGTGATGACAGGGAGGATTCTTTTAGGGTGCTGGCAGACTCTATTAGGACTTTTGGGGAGATTTATGAGAGAATTGAAAATAATAAGAAGCAGCAGATGTTGGATTTGGAGAAGATGAGGATGGAGATTGATAGGGATCTTGAGATGCAGAAGAGCCAAATTTTGGAGCAGGCTAAGGTGGCATTGGAAAAGATTCGGCAAGGGAATGATGATATCGATGCTTCTGTGACAAATATGAGCAGTTGACGAATTTGTATGTAATTGAACTTGTTGCTTCTGTTGTCTTAATTTGTCTCGCTCACCAGTTTTAAGAGCCCTTTCTCCGTTTCACTATTGATACTGCATTCAACTCTAAATTGTATAATCTTATATAATGGGCTGGAAATCTGCTTGTAAAGATTCTTAAGCATTTAATTTTTTCCTGTGGTTGGTTTCCAGCCATTTTTCAAGAGTTTATGAAGTTTTTGACACTAGAGCTTAGCATTTTGCAATTTTTCTCAAGTTTTCAATTCTGCTATTAGTAGATTCTGAATTTTCTGACTGGTAGCTGTTTCAAATACAGTATCTTGCAAATTTATTTGTTTCATTTCTTTGCTTTAAGAAATCTATGCTGAGCACTCCGATTTCTGAATCTAGCCGTCTCCCTTATCTGAGTTTTTTGTTCTAAAGGTTCCAAGTCCCCATTTATGTACTTCACAACTTGTGGTGCAATATAAGTCAAAGTATTGAGATTCTACTCGGCTTAGTCTCAGCAGGCACGTTTTAGACTTGGAATTGAACTCGACAAAAACTCTGCATGACTCATCGTGACGGAGCATAGAAGCATATGCTCTCGTCTTGATTCATCTTTCCTCAAAAAATTATCTTTTGTGCTATCTGTAATGTATGATCTTTATGCAAAAAAAAAGAATTGGACCTTGGCCATGTTTAAACGTTTTATTGCTAGCTCTTGCGCCATTTTTTCCTCTTGATAATTTCTATTTAATCTGTATGCAAACACTTCTACCCTATTACTTTATTGGTCAAGCTCATCCATTGATGTTCATTGTCCTGTGAATATATAATTATGTCCATACAAGATGTGTATGTATGCATGACCAGATTGTGCTACAAAACATTAGATCCATTTGAATCTAGATTCTATACATTATCTTCTCTGTATTTTATTTGGAATTTTAGATTAAAAGAAAAATATACAACCATACCAACCTAAAGCAGTTGATCAAGCTTGAAAGAGTTGGCTAACCTGGAACAGTTGATAAAGCTTGAAAGAGTTGGAGCTGTATCAGGTTTAACAGTTGATGGAGCTGGACCTGTAGCAGATGCAATTGATAGAAGCGAAGCAACAAATCTGATTCTGGTGGCAGAACTCGTTTTCTGTTAAGTAAGGTTTTAGTTGTTTGAGTTGACTTTAGTTTTTTCTCTTTTTTCCTATGTATGTTTTCACTTGAGCCATTTTAGTGATTATCTACAAAAACCTCCGCAAACACACAGTGCTGTATGAAAATTCAGGTAGACAACCTGAATAATGTTAAAATTTTTTTGGATAATATAATAAATAGGTTAATATCTAGCGCTGACCTTAAAAAAAGTGTTTTATTATACACAAAGAATACAGAGATCAGACTAAACAAAAAAGCCAACAATCCAAAGTCTGAAGACGTTCAGAGCTGAGTGTGAAGGCCAAACAGATGAAGATCATCAGAAAAATTGTTAGTCTTGCAAATATCTCAAATAAAGATTAAATAAGGCAGTTTGATGCTTGCTTTTAGCGCACAGATCCCTCAAAACCATATGAGCAGCAGTAATGCCAAAATCGGAATTGATAGCAGAACTATGCCATTTCTGATTCCTGGTATACGACAAAAACAACGAACAGAACAAACACAGCCCCGTTAAGCATCAGAGCTGCACCAAATGTGATGAGAATTAGCTTGTAAACAATGTCCAATGTTTGCCATCCTGTCAGCCTTTTTGTTCTGACTCGTTTGGCTATGCTGATAATTAATTCAAGAAAATTGATTAAGAAGGATTTAGATGCTTTTGACAATGTAAGCAATGTTTATTGGTATGTAATTAGCCTTGGTCATCACATTGATAATAAGCTGGGAATCCTTAAATACTCTTAAGGATTCAACACCTTCATCTTTGGCTATAGAAAGACCCAATTTTAATCCCTGGTTAGCCAAGACCAGCAGGATATCTGATGTAAGTTTTGTTGTTGAGCAGAAGGATTCCTCCTCCGCTAGCCAATCTTGGGCCTTTTTAAGATGCCACCATCAAAGAACAGAGTGAAACCAGGGCTTAAAGGAGGTGGAACACCTGTCTTAGGCTTTTTCCCTTGGGAGATTCATGGCTTCGATTAGCTATCTCCTTTAGCAGAGACTGTAATGTGCTGAAAGTGACCCAAGGTGGGGAGCTTTGATCCCTAAAAATAACAAAGTTCCTAGCCTTCCAGGTGACCCACGAGAGATACCAAGGGAGGAGTTGTTTTATAGCTCAAAGCCATTGAGAATCTTTTGTCATCTCTCGAATAGGTTTGAGGATATTGATCGCTGCCTGGTAAGAAGAGGAGATAGAAAGTAGTGGAAAAAGCATGAAATGCCCCTTATGAAAATGCTCAAACTACAAACACAGAAAATTCTAATAGTGCTGTAATAATCTGTATAGAAGCACAAATGCTCCAACAACAATTATATATATATGTGTGTGTGTGTATATAACTATAACTTCTGCTGAGAACATACTTTTGAATGCCAATCTAACAATCTGATACAACTTATTGGATAGTACAGTATTCAGACTGCACACCAGTGAAGATCCTATTGACACTTTAGAATTTGTACCACACCCTGAGGGTTTTCAGTCTCACGATTATTAATATCCATGCCTAAAGGGTTTCATTTCTCCAACACAGCTGCTGAAAGACCATGTCAAGCGTAGAAAAGAAAATGGCTTGTTTGCAATATTCGGAAGGATCTTCTTTATTCTTTCCCAACTCTGCTTTATAATCTATAATTTAGAAGATCCCAAATTGATGACAATTTGTTCCACAATTAGCATGTTGCAAGCAAACTATAATCTGATCATACATGATATCAACACATTGTGTAAAACAGTAAGTGTGCTGTCCCCTCATGGATAACCACTTCGTTAATTACACTATAAATCAATAGTTACATCTTTAACATTGCCAGTATACATTTATCTATCTCTTTGCTCGTGATAGCTCACGCCAACATAACACTACTCCTAATTGCTTGTGATTTGCCGTGCCATCTTCTAAGACATTATACTAGTCTTAGATTAGGCCCTATGTATTCTACATCATGCTTAATGCGCTAATAAACATTAATTATATGTCATTTGTTAGTTTTTTCTACAAATGCATTGTTGTTGCTATCACAACACCAACGGA
Organism: Thuja plicata; assembly: GCA_018584345.1. Taxonomy (NCBI): domain Eukaryota; kingdom Viridiplantae; phylum Streptophyta; class Pinopsida; order Cupressales; family Cupressaceae; genus Thuja; species Thuja plicata. Next base: position 3,569,057 of record MU227819.1, read on the forward strand.
ATGAACCGACATATATGATGCACCATGAAACCTACAACATCATTATCATATGCAAATCATTATGCCTACTACATTGCATATTGTAATTTCACCGCATATTACCATAATCAAATTTGTAGACAAACTCTTTCTACAAGGAAGGACTTTGCAAATAAATATTTCCAAGTCCTAACATTCTCCCACTTGATATTTATCGTAGGGGAGAGTGCAATATCCAACCCAAGAAATTAGCCTCATAGTCAAGAGTGATATAAGCCCATCTTATCCCTACACCACGTAAACTTGGCAATAATTATAGATTTTGTTAAAGAATTTATAGTGTTTACTTGAGTATCAATTTTCTCCATTTAGACTTTCCTGCACTCAACTATATCTCTACAAAATGACACTACACATCAATATGCTTGGTTATAGAATGTTAAACAAGTTTCTCAGCAGATAAATTGCACTTTATGAATCAAATTTCACCATCGTTAGACTCACAATACCAATATAGCAACTTAACCTCTTCAACCTTGTGGCTTCCTTAAAAACATGTGTTATAGTCATATATCCTGCCTTAGTTGTTGATATGACAACCATTTGTTGCATTTTGCTCATCCAACTTACTACTCCCCTAAACAAAATAAACACGTATGTGCTTGTAGACCTTTGGTTATTGAGATCTCCAACTTAATCTAGATCAACAGATCCTTATACACACAACCAATCCCTAGACACTCAACACTCTGCCCACATTGTTAATACAATGACATGTCAAGCAATAACCTAGAGTGCCTTCTTATGTACTTGAACACCCTCTTCACATGTATCCAATTCTCTTTAATTGATTTTGTCATGAAATTGCTTTGAACTCCCAATGCTTGGGCTATGTTTAGTGGAGACCATAGTATATATGAAGTTTCCTATCATACTACCATGAGAAACCTTTCCCATGTCCCCCAAATTTTTCACAAACTTACATTGTTCCATACTTAGCTTTGTATCAATTGGTAGGGGTGAATTTATTGATTTATTGTCTTGTATTATTGCCTAGAGATACTTTCTTTACCTTAGCGAAAATTTCCTATTGACCTTATCCTTGCATATCTCCCTATTGAGAATGTATTGTATAGTGTTGTGACATTTTCACACATCGCCGCATAGCAAATGGGGACCCCTAGTTTTTTTTAGGTTAGTGTTTTAGAGGTCTTAGTGTTAGTCTCTAGTCTCTTAACTTTGCAAATAGGCAGAGTCATCAGTTTTCAATCAGGTTCGAGGATGTTGTCAAGACAGTACTTCAATATTTCAACTAAGAGTGGACAAGGTGCCCTCACAGTGCTTGACCAAGTGTTGGTCTTCAATTTAGTGCTAACTTGGTTGGATGAATATTATGATGTTATGAAGCATTCAAATAGGTCAAGGGAGAAAGAATGCAATTTTTTAGGACCAATTCTGACAACTTCCTATTTTTAGAAATGCGCTTTTTCAAAGTGCTTTTTTTTTGTTTTTTCTATTTTTAGAAAGTTTTGGTTTTAACATTTTGGGTCAATTTGAGAAATGCCTATTTTTAGAAAGTTGTTTTTATTTATTTTGGAAACTGCTTTTTTCGAAGAAACTTGAGTATCATAGGCTAGGCAAATGGACAAAATAACTAAAAAGAGTTTTCTCAAAGGAATTTCGAATTGGTCAACTGGTCATATCAACATTTTAAGAAAGAAGTGACTTCCTCAACAAGTTCTTGAAAACCCAAAGTGTTTAAAATTGATGCGAGAAACTGAAGAGGTACTAAGAGGTGATTTCTTCAACAAATGTTTAAAAATATTAAGTGTTGATAGTTAATACGAGAAAGATGGAAGGTAAATGACACACGGGTTCGAACTTTCTAAGAGGTCAAAGAGAAAAAGCAAATAAAAGCAAAGTCAAATCACACCTTGTATTTGCCTTGAAAAGTTTGGGCAAGTTTTGAAATTTTTGCTTTAATTACACATCGAAATTTTGCTTTCACAAACACATCAATCATAGGGGAAATCCCTAACTAGATAAAATCAAAGATGAGTTGCTTCTTGGGAGAGCATAAATCATTTCTTCTTCTTTTTTTTTTGAGAAAAAGGAATTTAAAGCAGCAAGTCGAACCTTGCAAGGAAAGCTCTCATCATTTATAAAAGGACATTGATAGAGATTGACATTCATTTCAACACAAGTCATCTTTCAGGTTAGCATAAGAAAGTTGTTCTCAGCTCAAAATTGCACTAGAGAAGAAGAAATAATCAGTTCAAAATCATAAAAGGAAGGGAGAAACAAAGAACTTTTCAAGATTAAATTCATCAACTACTTACAAAATTTTGATTTTTTAAACCCTCCTTCAAGCTTGTAGCGTTAATAATTAGTTCTAAATCATATATTTTCCTTTGATTATTTTTCTAAGTTTTCATTGAAAGAGGGCAATTCTGGAGTTTTTGAAATCAATTTTTTAGAGATGTTATTTGCAAATTTCACAGAATTTCTAGTCTTCTCGTTTCTTTCTGATTTTCGAAGGTTAAAATGCTTGAAATTCATCAATAAAAATCAGAATAAGAACGTATTATTCTTCCTTATATGTTTTTGCAGCCTTTAAATGTCACTAATTCTGAATTTCATACAGGTACTATGTCTGCACCAAGAAATAATGGAGTTGCAATTAGGAAAGTACAAGTTAAGGAGGTGCTTAAAGGGTTCTATCCTGAATCCCAGATGTCATCTAAATGGAAGGTTAGAGACACCAATTTTGAACAATTCAAGATTGTTCAGTATAAGAGAAGATTGTTTGGCACATATGGTAGGAGTGATGTAGAAGGTTTGCACTTGGAACAATTGAAGGAGAATGTGAAAAAAAATGTATCTCAAAGAAACGGAAGCTATCCAGGAAGGCCAACTAGATGACATGGTTTCCCTTATGATCTACATAAACAATTTTCACAGGCAAGAGAACAAGTGGGAAAGTACTTTCAACCAATACATTGAAACCTTGGATGTGATGGATATTACACAAGTAATTGGTAAAATAATGAATGAATTAAATGAATGATCAAGCAATCATTTATAGGAGTACAAGAGACGATGTTTCCATAATGAAACAATTGTAAAATAGAAAGTATCTAATATGTACACTACGTTACAATATTGACCATTAAATAAGAAATAATAAAGATATTATTCTAAAAGGGTTTTTAATCAAAAAGCACTCATTCGAATTTGATTTCTTGTCACTTTCAGAGGCTACGGCTAGAATAGGAATTGATTTCGCAGCATGAAGAATTGAAGACAGAAGTGATGGAATCACAATTATGTGAATTATGCATTGATGATTTCGGAATAAATAAGGGTTACTGTTAATCATTGCTTCTTACCAAGAGTTTATTATTTTCAGAGCGAGAATTTGCTAAGTAGTCAGTGTATGCAGAAAACAGAGCTTCTTGGATTTGCAGAGTGAAACAAAGTCAATTTTCAGCCTAGAATTTGAGGAATTTGAATGGTTTTCGGTGCTGCAAAACAAATTGAGTGATTCACAGTTGGAAGTGAGTGATCTGGAGATAGATTTGTCTCAATATCGGTAAGATAAGTTGGAACAGAACAGTGGAAAAGATGAGTCAGGCAATGAGTGTGGCTTCTACTAGCGGAAGAAGTGGTGATGCAGATGATGACATGAAAGGGAAGCAAAATTACTCGGAGGAATTCATCACTCTGTTGCCTGGATCCAGTCAGAACAGAAAGGTAAATGCCAACAATCTTGTAGATGATTTGCAATACATTAGGGATGCTAAAACTCCAGGCTCTTCTGGTTATTCCCTTTTCAATTACTTTTATAAAAATAGTGATGAAGTTGTGCCAATTTCGAACCCATGGACTTGTGGACTAGCCAAATTGGTAGTCCCTGATATATTTATATATGCTTATTTCATTTTAGAAATGACCAGTAGGTATGATGCCCTAACCAAGACTATAAAAAGGGATGATGGGAAAGCCCTAGTAATCCTAGATAGGAACTCGTTCATGAAGGCATTCAATGTATATCATCCAATGGCTACAGAGATAAATTTGAAGAGTTTAGAGAACAGGTATACAAGGGAGCCTGACATTGCATCAAAGTTGATACAAGAGTATCATGTGCCAAGAAGAATGAAAAATAACATAGCACATATCCCATGAACTGCTCCCTACTACTACAAGGACCTAAACTTCTATATGAAGTACATTTCATATGCATTGTGCAGAGTTTTGGGAAAGGATGGAGGGCCTGAGAGAATAACCTCAGATATCCTTATGATGGTCCTAGATATGCAGAGCCCTCATACCAGCACAAATTATGATTATATTCAATATATAATCGACAAAATGCATGTGTAACACCCCAAAATTGGCACCTAATAACCTAATCAATTTTGGTGCATTTTCTTATCTTCGAAGTCCTATTGTATTAGGCAAATTCTTCTCCTAATTGACTTTAATTGACTGAGTTTCAAATGCAGAAAATCCAAATTTGCATAAATCTGACAATTACATTTAATTCCTAAATCTCAAATGATTATTAGCTAAAATCCCTATGATTAATTGATTTAATCCTAAAGTCCTAAAGTGCTTTTAATTAAATCAAATCCACC